>VZSV01000025.1:2339256-2360618 GCA_013398735.1 Nothocercus julius
TCTATGATTCTATGATTCTATGTTATTACTGTTTGGGGGAATAAAATAAATCTTGCTTCTTCACACGTATTTACATGTTATCTGCTCAAGCCTCAATTCTCACTACTAGCAAAAGGCACCACAAGTAGGTTTGGGATACGGTCTCAATAAACTGAGCTATTAGACAGATTAGTAGCTCTTCATAATTCCAAAGGGAATAAATTTACTTTGATCCTCAGGTCACTTGCTCGGGGCAAGCTATAGCGTCTGAGGGCAGGTTCTTCAGATGAACAATGTCCACTGGAAACAGCATTTCTTTGGTTTGCACCACCAAAGCAGGTGGCCCTCAGTTTCCCACTGGATGCAGAGATGATAATCCTTCATGGTTTCGGGCTTCTTGATGAAGGGGCCACTAGGGAAAAGTCTTGGGCAGAGGGGTTGTAGAATTTGCAAGGACTTTGCTAGGTTTTAATAATGCTTACCTGATGTTGTTCAAGGTGTCAGATATTCTCACAAAACCTGGCTGTCCTTCATCCCGTAGAGGGGGTTATTCTTCGAGTGAAATACCCAGCCATCTCTGTGAATTCCACCTCCACCTGCAAGAAGAGGTCTCTGCTCAGCATCAGCAGATTCAAAGACACTTCTACTGCCCAGGCCAAGGGTTTTTCCCAGGAGTGACAGAGGAAGCCTGTTTGCAATAGTATGGATGTTAGTGGTTCCTTAGAGAAACTGCCTTTCCAAACGCATAGTTGGTTGTAGAGGATGAATAAGGAGACTCAAGAGCACAGAATGACAGTTTGGGTTAGAAAAAAATAAACAGTTCTAGAAGGAAATGAATTCCACATTAGGTGTTACAAGATAAAGCAAGAACCTATGTCTAAGACTACCATTATGATTTAGTGACATAACCAGTAATATAAGCAGCAGCCAAATTAATATAGCAATATAGTAAGCAAGTAAACTGTCTTTAATATACTGTTATATGGAAGGTCCACCTGTGCTGTAGTGATAATACAGCCAAGCCACATTTTCATTGGGAAAGACAACATTATTATAAACCAGTTTACAGTGCTGACACCTGAGGTGACCATGAGGAACCTTCCCCTCACAAGTCAGTCCCACAGGAAAGGTGCCCCTTCAGCACACTCCTTTGTGGTCCTCCCATGCAGGATCTGCCTCCTGGTCTCTTAGCAGCTGCAGAACTGACATGAGTGTGCATGTCCCATGCTTGGGGTAAAGGAAAGAGTGGAAGTAGTTCAGGCAGGTAGATAGTGGTAGATGGTGAGGGAGCAGTAGCTACTTCTTCGTTAGCATTGTGAGATGCACTGTAAACACGACGGAGGAATAGCTATTCCCTTCCCAACAGCCTCTCTTTCCCTTGGTGTGGCCGCCTCCAGCCCCTGTAAAGATCTGTTACCCCTCAAGCTCTGTTCAAAGCACAAGACTCAGAGCTGCATCTCTTCACATATCCCTTCCCTGGGATATGCAGACATGGTGCCCAGCTGCTGCTCTCTGGCTCTTCACCAGATGCTTCATTCTCTCATTGCTGGAAAAGACAAGACTTTTCAAACTTTAACTGCCTTATTGTCACAAGCATTAGTGACACCATCTTTATACTCAGATCACTGGAAATATTCATGCCCTACTTTGCTCTGCTTGTGACACCACTGCTGGTTCAGACAAGCAGTCGCTCTGCCATGTGGGCAAAACAGACAAAGGCTGCCGGACGGGCTAGCTCAAAAACGGAGAGACCCTCCAGGAATGGCTGGGCTTAGTGGACATGATGTAATTAGTATGTTTGTCAGGGCAATGGGGCCACTATCCTGAAAGGCTTCCATGACTGACATGTCCCCTAGTCACAAGTAGCCAAGATTTCTTCCGTCAAAAATGCATCATTTGCCAGCAATATGGTGCATCTTAACATCACCACCTGGGGGCATTACAGTCAGTACGAAGGAGGGAGAAGACCATCTCTTAGGAGCCACCTTGATCTCTCTCTGGAGCAATGTAAGTGTAACTAAAAACAAGGATGTTTTATAAACTGGATGCATCCACACAGGTGGCTCTCATTACAGAGCTCCCACGACATTTCCCGCTCACAGGAGGGGAAATACTACTAGAAATGCAATATCTCTAAAACCAGAAAAGGCCAAATAAAGGGTCCTTGTTTAAAAATTGACACTACCTCAGGCTGCTTACCTTATGAGATTCACCAAGACGCAAGCCTGCTTGATCTGATTGAAGTCTTAGCAAATGCAGACACTGGACGACAGTACACACTTAAATCCAAAATGAATTCCTGAAACCCAGTTGAGTTCCCAGGAAAGGAATGGGTAAAACAAATGCATCTGTCCATTTGACAGGAACCCATGTCAGAAACAAAGCTGGAAAACTCATGATACCGACTAATACCAATAACATCAAGACTCATCATGATACTCGTTTAAACTGTGAAAACCATCGAGATTTGCTTTGGTGTGTCAGTGTTTTGAAGACTGTTGTTTGAACTCATGAACAGTCCTCAGCGAAGCAAAACTACTTTTTTTCTTTTCTAATTCTAAAAGAATGTAAACAGAGGTGTGTTCACAGCCATTCCTCAGAAATTAAACAGGGATATGGAGAAGGGGATGGTCTGCATGGAGAAGACATAGCTCAAATTGGGAGCACACAAGGTCCCTCCACCTTAGCATTCCAATCTTAATTACTCCAGACTGCCACCCTTTCTCAGGCCTACCAGTACACTTCAGACCCGATCCCAAGGCTCTGTTTCTCAGTGTTGGTTGCCTCTGTAGCCCTGCTGTTCACCAAGTCCTCTTCATCAAATGCTATTTGTTGCAGCTTCTCCTGTTCCCGTATCTCAAGCTCCATTTTCCTTTTTCCAACTGCTAGCAGTTGCTTCTGCATATGCTGTTCTGCTCCTCTCTCCTTTTTCTTCAACCTAGCACTTTCACCTACAACATCATTAATTGCTTCAAGACTAACACTAGGGCCATATAAGCCTCGAAAGCTAACATCTTTCTGTTTATTGAAAGCTTCCATTCATAGAACCAGTTAGTCCTTTCCAGAGCACTTGGGAGTTACAAATCTTCAGCTCTTCAGAGGGAAAGCAATTAGAGAGTTTATGAATAAAAGGAGACATATGCTATACTACTTCCGCTCCATTATCCAACTCGCTTTATCAGGTTGTATCCAGTACACACTTGAGTCTTTCATGATTTTTAGGTGTTTTTCCTACTCCTGCAGGAAAAGTGAAATTAAGCATTCCCTGAAGGTGTTGCTATGATGATTCATGATATGCTTCCTGTAGCACTTTGGAAAGTTGGCCATGACCTCAAAGCTACTCGTGTAGGTTTATTAGGAGGGACATGGGAGAACCAGGATTTATTTGCTCTCCTTTCTTGACATCAACTGGTGCTGGATATGACAACTTTAAGCATTCGGGGATCCTTCCGCTTTTAGTCAATCCAGGATATTGTGTTAACCCCCCACCCCTCACACACATTATGTAAAATATCCTCCAAAGACTGAGAAAGTCTTTGCTACTTCCCCAGTCTGGCAAACACAGTTTCATATACCGGACTTTGCTTACACAATTAATATACTTTCACTGGACCTTCAAAACCTCTCCCTTCTTATATATGCACACATTTATGCACCAACACTCATTTTTACCACTACTGCCTTGTTTTGTTTTGAGACTCATCATGTCTTCACTGCTGTGGAAATTATTGTCTTCTGGGTTTCCTACCTTGGTATATAGACAAGTTTAGGGAAAAAAATAAATAAAGGAGAAAATATCATGACCCTCAAAAGAGCTCCACCTTTCAAGAGAAAACCAAGAGACAGCTCTGTGATTTGTTCAGCTGGTCTGTTGCTCTGAGCTGGTCACAGTGGTCACCTAGTGCACTGTGCTGCTTCTCTGCTGACCAGGGCTGAGTTGAGGACATTTCATGTTCAAGCCGTGTGCTCATAGTGGGTGACTGAGCACATTTCCCGCCCCAGTGCCCGTCCCTTTCTCCTTTACGCGACAAAGATTTATCTGATCAAAGCCTGTAGCTTTGATCCCAAGGACGGGTTAGATGAGGGCTAGATGCCCTGTGGTTTAAACGTGGTCTAGACTACCGCATTGTGTGACCAACAGCAATCAAGGCACAGGGAGGTGGTGCTAAGAGAGAAGGCTCCAGGCTCCACAGGCATCAGCTCCACTCCAAGTAAAATTGCCTCTTTTGTGCTGAGCAAAACTTAACCTTGTGCTTAACTTAACAAGGTGCTGTGGTTATGATTTCAGAGCACGATTTCATAGGTCTTTAGCTTGTTTGTAGGGGAACCTTCCCTTTTTCCTCTCCGAAGAACAAGTAGGAGCATTGGTAAATCTTATGCCACTTTACCACCCATTCCTGGTTTGTTTCTGGCCTCTCTGTGGAAATCAGCTCGTGTGTGTATTAATTAATGTTTACTCCTATTTCTAACACTGCACAGGATCACATCCAGGCAGGTTTTGAAGATCTCCAGAAAAGGAGACTCCACAACATCTCTGGGCAACTTGTTCCAGTGCTCTGTCACCTCCACAATCAAGAAGTTTTTCCTCATATTCAGACAGAGCTGCCTGTGTTTCAGTTTGCAGCTGTTGACTCTTGTCCTGTCACTGGCCACCACTGAAAAGAGCCTTGCCCCATCCTCGTGACAGCCTCCCTTAAGGTATTTGTTGTGCACACTGGCAAGAACCCCTCCTTGGTCTTCCCTTCTCCAGGCTACACAGGCCCAGCTCTCAGCCTCTCCTCACAGGGGAGATGCTCCAGTTCCCTGAACACCTTCGTAGTCCTACGCTGGACTTTCTCCAGTAGCTCCATGTCCCTCTTGTATTAAGGGGCCCAGACCTCAACAGAGCACTCCAAACGTGGCCTCATCAGGGCTGAGCAGATATCATCCTTCTTCAGTTGCATGTGTCTAACAGTCAACTGCTTAGGGAGTTTTGCTTAAATTGTTTGAGCTTAGGCAAACAAGAACCGGAGTTATATACTATAGTTACATACTTTAGGATAAAGATTATATCTATCTGCTCAATCTCCCTCACCCCCTCTTTTTTAAAGAAATATATTTTGGCCTTCAGCAAGTATTCTAAAAGGTTTGCTGGAGTAAAACATACATTCTACTCTCTGGGGTAACCTACCCAAAAGATGTCACCATTTTTTCAAAAACATCATCACTTTTTTTTTTTTTTTTTCATTTTTACTACAGGAAATCCTCTTGTTTACTCTTCCACTAGTACTTCTTTTGTCTGTAGATCTACTGAGTGCATCATTTACCACAGGTTAGTAAGTTTCTGTTCATCCCTTGTTTAATTGTCAATAAGCGCAACCTCAATCAAAACATATTTTCAGCAATGCCTAAATTTCCTATATTTTTACCCTTAACTTTTACTTAGTATTATGCTTTACCTTTCTCTGCAAAAGTGACAGTTAGGCCATTATCTAGTTTAAATTTGGCTTTGCTTCACCACAAGTTTGCCATCCTCTCCTACATAATCCGAGCAAAGCTTCACATATTCAAGTAATGCTAAATAATATGTTTGGCGCCGTGTTTCCTGTTTGTGTGGGGGGTATTTTCATTACTGAGACAGCTACAGTATTTATTTTTGCGGATTCCACACTATATTAACATCTGGTATGCACAAAATCTTGCTTTCTAACTCGGTGTTTACTTTCTTAGATTTTTTTTTTTTCATTTTTTTTTCTGCTTACCTCTTCTAGTGATGATCACTGTACTTGACCTATTTCCTAATTTACACATCTTGGCCTATATGGGATTGGGGAGAGGAGGCAACGCGGGGTTTTGCCTGTTGCCATGGTTTTATAACGTACATTTATTTGCCTTGTATATTCAGGGTAACTTTTGCTGCATGTGAAGTATCTCTGCACCATCATGCAGGGATTTAAGAAGAAGTTGGATATGAACAGGATAACAGTCAGACACACTTTGAAAGAACAGGAAGTACTGAAATGTCTGACTGGCTGAGTCGTTCCCTTCACCAAAATCTTTACAAGCGTTTGTGGGATAAAGCCTCAAACAAGACAATTTGTCAACCTCAGTGTACTCTGACAACATATTTCGCGTTGCAATCTTAGAGATTAAACGTGTTGCTGCAGAGATTGCTGGGGACACCTTTTTATTTCTTAGAAATATGCACTAAGATTTTGCTTTTTCTCAAAAACAAACACTAAAGCCCAAACAAAACACACCCCTGAAGCTGAAAATCGCAAAGTTCCCCATACTACTGGCTGTAGGTGGGCAGGAAACTCCTGAGTTTGTCCTTACATTTCTACAAGACTTGGGACAAAATTTTGAAACAAAATAGACATCTAATACTAAAATCTTAACTTTATATATTTATATTTATAGTCAACTTACCAAAGTCAGTTCACCAACGATGAACTCCAGGCATTTCCCTGTGACTTCTGAACATAAGAGCTACTTGCATTATCTCCTCAGCTTCATATGCCCACAAAACATGTGAAGTGTTGATATTTGAAAGACAATTAATTCTGTATTAGAAATCGGTTACAAGGAAGAAATCTTGCTTACTTAACCTAATTTCCAGAAATTAAATTTCAAAAAAGTTCCTAGGTAAACAGCTGTGTAGTATTACTGCATGGACAAGCTCAAGAATAACAGGATGGTAGAGCTGAAAGGGATGAACAATTGTCTAGCTCAGGGATAAGTATGCCTAACCAAGGTTTTCCCCATTCATCAGCTCATTTCTCCTTCACTACAAGCAAAGCAGTATATACTTCAAAACTTCACTACCAACTTCCTGTCCTGTCACCAGGGGGTGTGGAAAACAATGGACCTTTGTCTTTATCACTTCCTTTTTGTAAAATATTTTCTTATTCCCTCCCATCCAGACATTCCCTCCTATGTAATGGTTCCAGGTCCTGCTTACCTCACTGGATCTCCCCAGCTGCCTGTAACTTTCTCATGACTCTCCACGGGCAACAAGGACACACACCACCAACCGAGACTGAACAAGGACAAGCAAAGGACAATTAATTCTTGTAGTTACTTCATGTCTTATGTTACCACATCCCAAAATCACAGACTGACAGAGAACATTACCACTGCTTGAAATTCATCCTATTAAACTTTCATTATTGGTGGCTCTTTTGGTTCCACCTGTTTCTCACGGCTCTAAGTGACCCCAAGAATTTTCTGTTGAGCCATAGGAGCACGGATTCAGTATTTTTTTGTTGTTGTTGAAAATCTTCCTTTCTGTTCAGAAGACAAAGCAGACAGACAATATCTTGGAATGCTAGAAGTTCTAAAAAGTACTGGAAATAAAGGATAACCTGAGCTTAACATGACAGCTTAACATCTCCCGAAAAAACGAGGAGGAAAGAACAAACAAACAAAAAACAAAACCAAATTGTCAATACCTATCAACCAGAGTCTTTGCATTCTTGTGCATGATTTCACCATAGAGGTTTTTTACTCCTCAGTTGAACTGTTTCCCTGCTAGTGTATTGAACGCTGACAATGCCCGAACATCAAGCAGCCTTCAGCTTCATAGTCTGCGCTCCTCCTGTGGTGAAGATGGGCCAAGGTAGGGAGCATAATAGAGAAATTCAATGGCATCCATAGCTATAGGGCCTAACAAACTTTCCTGTGCCTTTTCTATTTGTTGGTGTTAGGGCCTCCAGAAGCACCTGAGTGCCTAACAAGGATGTGATGGACTTTGGTCCTCTGTGTACAGCCCTGCATGTTTCTGGAGTGAATACCTTGTTTACTTACTGGGGTAAAAACGGCTATAAAGCAGACGGAGAAAAGAGAAGGAGGATCAATGCAGAAGTTGGGAGGACAAAGCAAGGAGACAGAAAAGGGGAATAAAAATTCTGTTGCCTGGAAGAGGACACTCCTGTCAGCTCACAAAGGTCCTGGAGATGAAACACACCTCCTCCAACACAGGTTTGGCTTCCTCTTCCCTTAACACTGTTTCTTTGTGAGGAGCAGAGAGCAGCTCTGGCTGCTACAGCCTCTTTGCTCTCGTGCGTGGGTCATGTGCCACTAGAGGGGTGTCCGGGATTTCATCACCTTCCAGGGTTAGCTGTACGGAACTTCAGAGATCGTTTGTCAAATGTGAGAGTTCATTGCAGCTAAGAGATAGAGCAAAGCTAGAATTATAACAGGGCTGAATGTATATTTATATACACACACATATCAGAGCTCTACAGTTCAATCACGCTTGCACAGTACAAGTACCCCCCTCACCCCTTTCTCAGGTGCCACCATCCCAGTATAGTTTTCCCTGGATTCTGTAACTGGTGCACGGTATAGCAACCACTCTTGCCTCTTATGGGCCACTCTTGCAGTCTAATTTTCTCCAGTTTCTTCTCACTGCACCTTCGACATCAGGGGTGTCTCAGGGACTTATTTTGCCACTTCGGCCTGTGCCCTACTCACCAGCTCCTATCTCCTCGCTCAGCACTCTGCAGCTAGGGGCAAGTCCTCCAGGGCATCCTGCTACTGACACCTTTCATGAGGTCTTCATCATTTGTGGATGGGTTAATTGCTTTCCAGCAGCCAAAAGTCTTTAGAGAACCCAACAAGTTCTTCTAGTACTGGACAGATGCTGTGGTTTTCTGTTGTTGCTGCTGATGCTGTTGTTTTGCTGATGTGGAAGGAAACATCAAAACACAAATCAAAACTAGCTGCTTGGAAGAGTAACCTGAGCGTAAAGCAAAAAGGATTTGCTTGCAAGAGAAACTACGGCATAAACAACCCCAGAAAGCACTCAGAAAACATCCCTTCTGGTGAAAACGAACCCCACCCTTTTCTCAAACAAAGCCATCCACTGAAGTCATTTTTCCAGCCCTCCCGTTAACCACCTACACAAATAGCTTGTTTAAATCAGGGAATCAGAAGGCTCAAGCGAATAAGGTACAGGGCAGAGTTCAGCCCCAGCAAGGCGCAAGGGGCCATTTCACGAGGCTGTGGAACCAGTTCTCCAGCCTCCGGTGGCAGTACCGCCCACGCGCAGAAACACGGCAGGGCTGCGGCATCGCCGAAAACGATGGCATCGTTTCCCCTGCGCATCCCGCAGGTCATCCAGCCAGAGCTCTGCAGCACACCCCTCAGCTGGTGATTTACTGGTGGGGTCAGTGACTGAATCGATGTCCACACAAACATATCAGCCTTTGAAGCCCTTCCCGTGAGTGTTGGCCACAGGCACCACCACAGGGAATGAGGAAGGTTTCTCAGTGAATTCACACTGAAACCATTGTGGTTCATAAAAGTACCACCAGGTAGTAGCCCAAAGGGTAGCTCAAAAAGTAGCCAACACTGCTAGTGACCGCACCTTGCAGAGAAATCTGCCAAGGAACCAAATCAGCAGAGGATACAGGCTGCACTTGGCATCACAGGAAGGAAAACCACCACCACCCCCAGAAGTGCTCAATGCAGTATCAGTTCAGTAGCTTATATGTGTGAATATATGTGAATACGTATATTGACACGCATTCAGCTGAGGAAGCTAAATGGAAGGACTTTAGCAGCAGATTACAGCACAGCACAGAAGGAGTCCTTGCTATTCCTTCCTTGCTAGGAGGAATCAGGCCTTGGAAATGCTCCCTCATTGCTGACCTTTTGAAAGGCTATTAAGCATGTTTGAATCAATCTTATTTTAATGGATACACCTATATTTAAAATATAGGGCCAAAAACAGGTCCATTAGAAAGTTAATTACAGAATGATTTCCTCTTCTCATGTACAGTGATACAAGATATAACATGAGATTATCTTTTTTTGCAAACCTCAAGCTAAAGGAGATCATACTCTACAATCAATTAATATAACAGACACTTAAAGACTGAAAAAGCTGATAAAAAGAAGAAAGCAGGCTATTAAAAGTCTCACCAACTTTTTTTTTTTAAGGCAGATTTTCATTAAACAATAATTAGCCTTGATTAAGCAAAAGTTTTTAGTTTTCTTCAACATTTTCAGTCTTCACCTCAGAAAACTGATGCCAGTCGGATACCTGGATCCTTTGCAAAAATCAATGAGCATCCACTTTACCCTGTGCAGAAGTCAGTGGGCATCCACTTTACCCTGCTTTGTCTGCACACAGAAAGTAGAGAGCAGAGAGATGGCTGACACTAATTGCTTTAATCTGGTTACCTTAAATAAGAAAACTGTCTCTCTGGTAAATATTTGGCTGATTTTTAAGATTTGCAGTTTTACATGGTGAGGAGGGGGAAGCGAAATGGAAGACAGTATTTCCATCCATTTTTTTCTGTAGTAGCCATTGGCTTCTCTGCAGGGTTGGCATGTATCAGGCAGACGTATTTGTTGGTTGTAGTTTTGCGTACGGTATTATTGTCACATCCAAATACCTATGTGGGCTTCTAGCTAGAGAGTATTCATTCGGGATGTAAGTACTCCTTAACTGTAATACAGCTAATAAACTGGAACAAAGGTTTCACTTTACACTCTGCAGGTGTGAAATTGTAGTTTAAAAGCACCTGGTAGTAATAACGCGCTGTCACAAGAGCAGAGTCTGTAGTTAACACACACAAAAAAAATCTTTTCATATTATGTGAAAGACTGTGACTACAGTCATAATATATACACAAAACACAACACAAAAGTGTGACTATCCCCGAGGAAATCGGAAAAAAAAAAAAAAAAAAAAAGTGGATCCAAGAGAACAGATTATCCTCTGTCTGTTGTGACAGGCAACCAAAGCAGGCAGGAAGTGTACACAGGCAGAGGTGGACAGTGAGCCCGAGATGAAGCGATAACGAGGTGCTGACATTTCAGATCCTCGTCTCACGCGGCAGGTGCCGGCCGGGTGCACACGATGCTGGTGAACAAGAAACCACCACCTCGAACCACAGCACTGACAGAGTGCAGGGAGGGAGGCTACAAGGTGATCCGTAACTTCGTGCCAACTTTAGCTGGCAAAGGAGGGACGGAGTTAAAAAAAAAAAACCCTCAGACCTCCGCAAGTTAGGAACTCTTTTGGGAGAGGGGACATCCATTATCACTGTAGCACGAAAACTTACAACAGACCTTCCCAGGGGGAAACGAGCACACAATCCAAAGGAAATCAGACTACCAGGCACCGTACCTGATGCGGCATCAGATTAGCAGGGCCTCTTGGGCCTCCCCCGCGAGGCTGTGCTATGGTGCTCCCCACAACACACTCCTTTTGTAGAACTGTCCTATTTGAAGTCTTCTGTGCCTGCTCTCTACAGCTTTTCTGTCATAATGTGAAACGTGAATGGAATTGACCATTTCTCCTACTTTCAGCAATCTAACGCCAGTGGGCACCGTCTTCCCCGCCACAATAATAAAAACCACCTTTGCAGTCTCACCCACCAGTCCCTCCTTTGAGCTCCTCCAGTAAGGGCAGGGAGGACAGCACTTCAGAGGAAAATAACTAAGAGGCTGCTATCTAGACTAATCACTTCACTGCTCTGTGCCGTTTTCTGACAGTGCTGTTCTCATAGTGGATTTTCAGTGTTGATACGAAAACAAACCTCAGCCTTAGGAAAAAAAATAACAAACAAAAATACCCTCATCACTCTCTAACCCCCTAGCAGCAAGGTCATGGGGCATGCTGGAAGGACATTGCTCGCCTCAGATATGGGGAACAACACAACAGTGTTAGGAATAGGCGCCATTTCCCCCACATGCATGTTCTTTTTTTTTTTTTTTTTTTAAATGTCTCTTTTTATCTCACTATTCATGCCTGCCTTGACCCCGCAATGCTGAACCAGTAAACACTTCCCAGGGTCACACCGCAAGATGCTGCTTGGATCTCGGCACCGCTCCCTTCCAGAGCTGGCGCACTCTTTGCTCTTTTGAGCGCAGGAGCCCGCACCCGTGCGCGTGTGCTGGCGCGGGCAGGGGCTGCCAGCGTCCCTGAACGCAGCCAAGCTCTGAGTGACATGGGAGGATCTGCCAGTGTGGGGGTCACAGGATTAAGGGCCTGTACTGCCAGTCCGGGGTCAAGCCCGGTCTCAGAGCGTGCGTAATCACCTCCCTTGCGCTGAATTACTCCATTGCCTACTCTGTTTTCAGTCCTCCTCCAACAGCACCTAAGGGACCTGGCCCAGCAGTCCAAGACCTGTTTACACTCACTTACCTTGAGTGTGGCATGGTTAGAAAGCAGGTCAGCGACATGCAGATCCATCACCTCAGACTCTGGAGAGAGCCAGCCTTCCTTCTGCAGCAATCTGCTTCTCCCTCTTACTGAAATCCGTTCTGCTAAAGGAATCTTTCCACAGGAGGGAAAACAGTTGAAAGTGATCCTTACTTCAAGTAAAGTCTCCCAGTCAGCTATCAGTTAAATTGTTTCCTTCATTTCAGAAAACCCACAAGCATTTACTCAAGACAAATATATAAATATATAAAAAGACCAAGAAAGGACTGACCGGTAACACCTCTAACATTCCCCTATCTATCCATGACAATCCTCGCTTCGTAACCAAGAATGTTAGCATTTTACACTTTGGAGAAATAGGTTTCGGATGCGAGACAGAGAGGGAGAGAGCAACCAAGTGCGACCAAGCAGGATTCCCATTGCTCAGATTACAGTAACAGGACACGATTATTCCTTCCGCCAGATGATTAAAGTCAACAAACAAACAAATAACCCAAAAGACAAATAAGCATCACGCTGGACAAAATATCCAATGGCCTTTCTTCCTCTCTCTCCAAGTTCAGAAAAGCACCTCCTATCCCTTTTGACCCAAGCTGAGCCTTGCAGGTCCCAGCGTTTCTGACAAGTTGTGCACTTGGGCCTTATCTGCACGAGTCAAAGATAAGGTAACTGATGAGTCTGAAAAAGCACTACAGCAGGACATATCAGCAGCAAGGATTTCTGATTATTCTGATACTGCACAAAAGCAGCACAATCCTCTCTCTTAGGCACAGAATTGGCTCAGATATTTTAAAGAGTGCAGCAAGCCTTTTTAGGAAAAAAAAAAAAAAAAATCTACCAAACACCAGGGTGAAGAAGGTTATCTTGAATGCACAGGGCAGACAGGAGCTTTTTTGGTGAGTGTGGCTTCTTAGCATCATGGATGCATCTAGCTTCTTTCATTCTGTAAAGATCCCAACAGTGATCATGAAAGGAGAAGTAGGCTGATTGTTTTCAGAGATAAAGATAAACCGGCAAAACAATACTAACAGAGACTCCTCATCTTCAGTGAAATAGTGACCTGGGTTGTTTGATGACACAGCAAATGCAGCCTGGATAGAAACACTTACCGAAAGTTAATGATAAAATGCTTATTTCTGTGCCATTCTCTTCAATAGCATCTCACAGAATTCCTGCCACAGAAGTCATGCACTTTCACTGGATTCATTACTTCTAAAATGTATTTCTTGTGCTAAAGAGGCAGCAAGGAAACAAGGGAGTTTAAGGTCTCAGAATTACAGTTCAGTTTTGAAACACTGCTTTCTTCAGCAGACATGCCACCAATGTGGGCAGATCTGTAGTGATATGGAAGAGAAACACGCAAAAGTCATGAGCTAACTAGGAATTATTAGGTTTGCACTGCACCCCCAACACTGATGATGGGGAAATGTAGTGTTAGCAGGAGCTCAATGGCTTCTTAACAAATCTGACCAAACATCTTGTTTCTGGTGACATTTCCATGAAGATAGAAAGAGACATTTTGTAGAGACACTGGCTTTTCTTTTCACAAGCAAAATTCATTTCAGATCATTCCCTTGCCCTCTCAAATTTATGCAACGCTGATAAAGTTTTTGAGCTTTTGCTCTGTTTTTATTTCATTTAAACAACAGGTCTGGGGCAAGGTGGGAAGAGAACAGCACCTTTTTTTAAAAAACAAAAAACAAAACACAAAACCCTGTCATACGCTACACAGGATAAACAGGTGAGCTTTAAAAAAGTTAATTTATATACATATACATACACACAGTAAAACAAGTTAAAAATGAGAAGTTGTGGGAGGCTATTTCCAGCAGAACGAGGGAGAGGAAAACCTTGTTTCACAGCAAGCAAAAGCACCACAGGCTAAGATCATAGCGCACACTCGCTTGCATTGCGGATACCAAACTAGCCCGGGCCCTGGAAGCAGTGTAGCTACGGCAGCACAGAGCTCCACGCAGGCCAACTTATCCCGTTCCTTGGTAAAATCAAGGCCAGGATCTGCATTCAGGATGTTTGCTGTGCAGACGTTACCACAGTCAGCTGCTCTGCTTAGCTCAGTCTTGGCAGAAGCCACAAGAAGTGGCAAACGAGGGAGAAGAGGAGACTCAAAGCTAAGCTACAGCCCTGATGTCACCACAGTACTTCCATCGCAGAGGTTTCTGTGCTCACCCATGTTTCTCGGGTGCTCTTTACAGGTACTGCCCATGGGGTCATGCAGCAGACAACACCTCATTATTCATCACTTGTGTGCTCAGTGCCTCTTCTTGCCCACCTGCTTCTTTTCTTCCCTTATTTTTCTTCCACTCCACAATGCCTCTTCTGTTTCCTCCAGGCTGACAGGATAATAAAATTAGGAAGGGGCATGAACACCTAGAAAAGGGGGCTATTCAATGACCAAACCAAGTTCAAACAAATTAAAAAAATAGAAAAAAAAATTGTCTTCAAAATGTTAAAAAAAAAAAAAAAAAAGCCTATTCAATTCTGCAGACTTCTGGCACAGTTTGCTCATTCAGCCCAGAAGTCTTTGTCTTCAGGGCCCGCAGGCTGCTCTATCTCAACTGGCAAGAAGCATGCAGGAACAAGGCAGAATTCTGACTAAAAGAAGAACAAAGGGGTTGGGGAAAGAAGAGACTCTAACAGGGAAACCTAAAGCCTAGGTGGTAGCACTTACGCTACCCGGTACGCTTTCAAGAGGGTGAACTCCCTCCTGTTGGTGCGAGCTGCCCAGATGAAGAGAGCAGCTGCCATGAACTGCAAAGGTGCCGAGACACAGGCCAGGCAGAAGGACCAACCAAATTCACCCCTCACGTCATCGGGCAGGGGCAGCTTCTTGTGGAGCAGCTCAATCCCAGCTACATAGCAGCCAACCAGGCCCAGTGTGCAGAGCCCTGGGGAAGGAAGCAGGAAAATGCAGTGAGCTTCACCCTGGGGCGACACGAGTAGCTTCTGGAGGAGGGAGGGGAAGTGGGAAGGGAACCCACCTGCAAGGAAATGGAGGACTCCAGTGGCAATGGCAGGGTAAAGGCTGCGACAGGCACAAGCACAGAGCCCAATCAGAGCCCCAAAACACATGAGCCCAAGGCTGACAAAGGGCAAGAGAAACTGCAACCTCCAGAGATCTGCACAGGACCAAAAAGAAAACAAGAGTCACAGTTTGTTTGAGATGCACTAGGGGGACAAAAAAAAAAGTGTCAAAAGTTTGTTCAAGGTGTACCAAAAAATGACCTTCTCCCATTTCCTTATATTCCCTCCTACACACACCCCCATTAGCTTAGTCAGAAAGGACAGAAGGCTCCACTGAAGTAAAACTGTTAGCTCCCACATCCACAGGCAAAACCTTCTCCACAACACCTACTTTTCCTTTTATATTTTAGTCTACTGCCAGAGCTGGGAGATATACATACATATGTGTATGGATGTATTCTAAATCTTTTTATCCCTGTCAGAAGTGAAAGCCACTTACAAGTCCGATTCAGATCCGTGCCACTATTGTGGTTTCCAGGCTCTATGTATTTTTCCATGAACTGATCAGAGAGGGAAAAACTGATGCAATTTGTGGTCATATCATTTTCTAGAACAAACAAAATAGCAAAAATAAGTACTATCAGATTGTTCCCTCCATTCTCCACTCAACTCCTCTCAACCTTTTCAGTCAAGAAACTCCTCTGACTAAATTTTGGAGAAAAACAAAAGCTCTCCAAAGAAATTCGTACGATGCCTTATCAGAGGGTAAACATACTGTACATTTACTAAAGTGAGGCACAGCATTCAAACTTGCAGACTCTTCAAGTGCACATGGATAACCCAGAGATCTGTGCCATACTTGCCAGACTGGAGAAAAATAAATAAATCATATGATACCTGTCTACATTTTTACATATCCTTGCATTCTGTGTTCCATAATGGAACTGTGCTTATCTCCGTGTATAGAAAGTAACACTTTATTTAGCACATTTTGTAAAAATGAGATAGACTAGGATCATTTACAAGAGAAATATTTGCTGTGTTATATTCAGTTCTCCCCCATTTGTCAAGAACGTTACTGAGCAAAGCTAGTTAAAGTTTTTTCTCCAGAAGGTGTTACCATTAAAAAGTACTTCACAAAAAGATTTTTTTCTTCAGAAGTGCTTTCAAGTATTTTTTTTTTCCCCAAAAATGAAGGGCTTCACACACATATGCACAGCATTGATGTATTCAAAACTTATTTTGACGTGATTAAAACAAGTATTCATTACACTTCCTTTTGGCTCCCATCGCCAGTCAGCGTGAAAAAAGAAAGCATTTTGGTTTACATCTGCATTCTTGCAACAATATCCAGCACTCTGGCACAAGGACTATGAACACAGTGGGACAGATAAGACACGTGAGCAAGATGAGCAACTAGCTAAAAAGTGTGTCTGACAAAGCAGTGTAATTCTTCTGTTATTGGATGCCTTGACATCTCTTAAAAAAAAAAAAACACAGTGAACACACTGACTGGCAGAGCAAGAGAAATTGTATTCCCAGTGAGAAAGCAGATGGGAGATAAAAAACAAGTCGCAGACTAAATTTATATCAAGTATCATGTGTCGAATCCAGATATTGTGGTACTAACAGCCACAGAACATTTTGCCTTATACTTCCTTAAAAGTTTACATTGCCTTTACTCAAAACCCACAGAAGCTAAAAATAGGTCTTCTGGAAGAACAAAGCAGCACAGGCGCGTTTGTGAGGTATTTAGCAACATGCCACCCCAGGCAAGCAGGAAAGGTGCTAATTGCTCTGGAGATACCTGGTGGGCTGTACCAGTGGGAGTTTTTGGGTACAGTGATGCACCTCCGCCACAGTCCAACTGTGCCATTGCACCGGAAGAGCGCGTCTGTATAGGTCTTCTCATCTGCTTCTTCGCTCACAAATTCTTCCCAGATGCTTTTGCCATTTTCAGTAACGTTCTCAGCAGGGGACAGGGTGTGGTATTCGTACCAGAAGTCGGTGCCGATGGAAGCTGCCATGTAGATGGTGGATATTAGGCTGAGAACACAGGCAATTACTAGTGCTGTAGCAAAACGGTTATCCATCATTGTGCCTTGGCTGCTGTAAAGAAACAGAAAACAAGGGGGAAAAAAAAAAAAAAAAAGTGAATAACTGCGTGAATGACACAAAGGACAACGTTACCCCAGCAGTGCGAAACTCTCGTCACCACTCCTCTATTTCCCCTCCAGATATGGATCTCCTCCAACGAGCTGGAAGCAAAGGAGCATTGAGTGAGTCTACAGTACTAGTTAGCACCGACCGGATCTGTGAGTTCAAGCCAAGGAAGCTTCCCTTCTCCCACCCACACCGTCACCACAGGCAGCTGCTCTTTCTCTGAGACATCAAGTGACAAAGCAACAGGGACCCTGACACCTAAGCAGATGGCTCAGCTCATTTGTGATCCTGATGGTCGGGAACTGCAGAGAATCCATCTCGAGTGCCCAGCCAGAAGACTTATCTTTCCTTAAGAGATTACTGAGGGCAGAAGTTATTTTTAGGCTACCACCCCATTCGTCTTTCAAAGCCTGTGTTTATAGCAAAGATAAGAACCACAAGGGAGCCAAGAAAGCTTTGCCTGGTCCTTCACAAACAGCAGTCATGCTCAGGTGCTGGAATGGCTTTGAAAAGCAGAGAGATGTACCTAGACACTAGACATGAAGAACACAAAGGAAGCACCAGAGACAGAGGTAGAGACTGTGACAAATGCTGCAGTGACAGAGCAATGATTCTGGGGAGCTAGAACAAAACAGAGGGACCCATGGCCACGAGGGGACAACAGTTTCTCTAACTGAAAGGTGTCGTGGATTGGTATAAGGACCTTCCTCTGACTCCCTAGAGCAGGGGTCATCAACGCACGCCCTTGCAGGGCTGTACTCATCAAGAGTGCAAGCACAGGGCCAAAGTAGGCACATGAAAACAGAGACGCCAGGCATGCTGACACTTATGGCTGTACTGTCACTCTAACAGGTAACTGATTGATAATACATGTAATGTTTTGCATACAGTGAAATATGGCATAATCCGGTGTAATTATGCCAGGAGACTTTCAAGGGCCAATTCGAGTCATACATTTTCTGTGCTCGATTAAATTTATGGATTGTGTTGAATCAGGCTTGACGCATCTGTCAAACAAAATATCAATTTAAGCTAATCCAGGTAGAGCTAGTGTGGTGACAGGAGGCTGTATCTAATCAGCTCTTGTCAGTTGGTTGTTTTATCTGGTTTCTCTCATATGCTTGGTCAAAATATTTTGGTTTAGCTTCTTTCTGACTGAATGGAGTGCAAACTGAACTGGAAACAACAAGTTCCTAAAGGCACAACATTTGCAAGGCAAAATACACGAACACTGAAGTCAAACCAAACCATGAAGTCTGCGTGATGAAACGAGTAAAAATACCGTAGTAAAAGACAAATACTGTGTGGCATTTAATCCTTGGATATGTATTTACATTCTTCCTTGACACCTTAACACCCAGCCCATGGTACACAAGGCAGCAGATGAGCAGAACAGGGAAACAGCGTGCTCCCAAATAAAAGCTGAAACCTCCATTTTTCCTCATCAACCTAACTGAGAAACCCCTTCCCCTATACAAACTTTTCATACAGCCAGCAGGGCAAGCAGCACCTACAGCGCCAAAGCTGTGTCACCCTGTTCCTGCCCAGCTGCGTGCACAGCTGAGCAGCTCTCCTGGGAATTCTCTCTTGGATAAGCAGCGGAACAGGCTGGTGAACAGGCTAGTCTGGATTTGCCACTGTACTGTAGTCATATACGCTGCAACAAGAACCCTCTGCAATAGACTCATTTTTTCAGAAAGGGCTCTCTGGAAAGAGGAATCACAAGGAGCTACCAGCTCCATCTGTCCACACTCAGAGTAGCAGCTTGTGCAAGTAAAATGCAACTGGGACTTCAACAGGCCACCTGTTTGCAGCTATTGCCTTGTGATACACACCTTTAAAATGACAAAGTCGTATCACCTGGTACTTAATATACTGAAAGAGAACAACTGGTTCAAAAATTTGTACTTTCAGGTACAATACCCCATTGCGAGGCCCAAAACTCTGGTAACTGGAATATTCTTTCCAGACTGTCATTAAAATGCAACCATGTACTTCTGGCCAGCTTGCTATGCATTGAAAAACACCATGGGCTTGGCAGAGTCACTGTCAGCTAGCAACAGGCAGCAATTCACAGGCAGAATGAAGGGCTAAACATCAAACATGGAAATAAAACAGTGATCAGTGTTTGATATATTCAGGGAAGAGAGAGAGAGAGGAAAAAAAAAAAGAGAGAGAGACATGGATATCCAGTGATACTGAATCATGGCAATGCACAGCTCTGGAGGGAGGCAGATAGGAGCTGAGGAGATGCAGTCCCCAAGCCCCCACAACACATGGCTTGTGTTGCATCTGCCTGTGGAAGAACCCTCTGTAATTTTCAGCATGGACAGGAATGTGTCAGGACAAGAGCAACACACACCCAATGCCTTGTCATGCAGATCTGCTTCCTCCTAACATCTCCTAACACCTCAGCTACTTGCAAAAAAGAAGAACTCCGCAAACATTTAGGCAAATTTTGACCTAGAAGTTTTTCCTGCCACACACACTGTAGCAGGCTTGACTACCCTGCCTGCTTACATGTATACCCAATACATCTTCACTGACAGCAGTTGCACACGCACACCAAGAGATCTTGGCTATATTTAACAGCTGACAATGCTTCCAGTCCCAGGAAAAACTCCATGGGACTAGTAAACAGAGGCTGTGAAAAATAGTTACCAGGGAGAGACTACAAGGACAGACACTGCAAGATTATGCCACACTTTGCAAAAGGTTTAATTGCATTAGTTACGCACAAAAATAAATAGGATGTGTTTTGAAGTAAGATTAATTACAAAAACAACATAACTACTGGGGAAGGTGAAAGCAGTTATAAGGACTTAAGTACGGATACTAAATAGAAATACTTCCTGTCTATAAAGAACCTTAATCGTTTTACAAAAGGTACGTTCACACAACAGTCCAAGCACACTTGGTTCTAACCACACGAGTTGTTTCAAGCATTATGGCTTAAACTAAGATGTAGAGTGAATACAAAGCAACGCAAGGCAGTAATATACAGGCATGCAAGCAGAAGTGCTTCCCAGAATGTTGTAACTACATTTGTTTTCAAAGAAATGAGATGTGCTGATGTTTGTTAACTACAAATTTCTAAACAAAACACAGACATGCACCTGGAGAGCACGAAGGAGCAGCTACTCAGTACAAGAAAAACGCTAAGTGTCAGTACACAAACCAGGCATTAAATGCCAAACTAACTACAATATTCAAAGAAAAGACATATGTATTTCACAGAAGGGAAAAAAGAGGGTAAGGCAGCAAAGCTGAAATATCACTAACAATTAGAGCAGCACAAAAGAAAGTATTTTAGCAAACACAGTGATCGGAAACACAGAGGAAAAAAAAAGACATTTAGAAAGCATTTTAAGGAGTTTACTGTAGCTTAGCAGAAAGGTAAAACATGTAAGATGACTCATACTCTTTATTCAGCTAAAGTAACAACTCCATTTGGCCAACAGCAGACCCTCATATTTAAGAAACTCATTTTACAATACATCACAAAAAAACAGGACTGCAAACCCAGTCTAATGTGTGCTGGCATGTTCTCAGAAACACGTTTGCAAACATGACTGATCCCTGGGAAAGCAGAGAGTGCAAGAAGATGTAAACACACAGAGAGAACACTACCAACAAGATCCTACTTGTGATACTGTCAGAAAATGGAGGATTAGCGGAGATGTCATCAAATGTGCCTTACCTTCAAAGAGGAAGGAGCAGCTTCTCAGCACATAGGGCTCCAGGGATTCCAAGTCACTTCAGAGATAGTTTGCTCTCCGTGTTCTGCAGTAAGGCAAGAGCATGAAGCACGAGCTCCTACCTGCCCTAACCGTTCCATTCATTCCTCTTCCACTTCAACATCATCAGCTCATAAGAGAACTAGAAACAAAAAACAAACTGAGCAGTTAGAGCAGCACCAAACTTCTTTGAATTTAAAGAAATCTCCCAACGCTACTTATTAAAATAATTCGCTATATGGCTGTGGAAGCCCTGGTGGCACCGCTACCGCTTATTCAAGGCAGGCCACGACTGCGGGCAGGGGTCCCCACGAGCGCCTCTCCTCACAGAGCACCGGGCCGCT
>VZSV01000025.1:2361069-2379991 GCA_013398735.1 Nothocercus julius
TGTCCCGTCACTTTCATTTACTGTCCACAAACACAAAAAACCCCACAAACAAACAAAACCTAAAGAAAAAAGTTCTCAGAGTAACTGGGGGCTTTTAAAAGCAGTTAGCAACTGCTCAGGGACCACCACCATGCCCAGTTTTGATCTTACCATCCCCAAACTAACAAATGTTCTGCAAACAGAATTGCTTACTGTTTTTTCATGTCTTTGAGGGAGCGATCCCACCCGGCTCCTTTTCCAGAACAGCCGGGAAGCCTTTTTTTTTTTTTTTTTTTTCTCTCCCCAAAATTTTCTCAAGTCCGGGTGGTGAAGGTGGCAGCAGTGACAAAAACAGCCCTCTGCGATGTCTCTGTATTAGTGCAGTAGGCCATTTATAATTATAAAAAAGCTTCCCAATATGCCATACCTTATGAAAGCTGGCTAAAATCTCAACCTGTATCTGCGAGCAAGGAAAGGCTCTGACTAAGATTTATGATGACTCTTAAAATGTTAAGTATTAAAATATGAAATGCTTTTGCGGAGGGCCTGGAAGAAAGCATAGCATCATCATTGATAACCGCTGCCAATGACACAAGGCCCGTGGGAAGGGTAAATAATTAAATGGACAGGGCACTGGAACAGGGTGACCTGATCGCTGGGAAGGTGGGAGCAAATAAACATGTATTTCAATACGGTCACTTACGAGGTCATTCATTTAGGAGCAATGCGTGGAGGTGCTACTTGCACGATGGAGAACTTTATCCCAGGAAGCACTAAAAGCCAAGGACAAACGCACCACAGCGGGTCTCCAGCTGCCAGTAGGATGCTGTGACCAAAACGTGCATGAGGAACCTTGGCACTATGAACAGAGATATCAAGGAAGAAAAAAGTTATGTCACTTTTTGGATTGTCACTTTTTGCTCAGTTGCAAATTGATAAAGTGAAGTTTGAGAAGGGACATGGAAATCACTGAGCATTTAGAAGATAATTTTCAGTGGAGCATCACTGAAGAACAGTCTACAGTTTATTGAAGGGACTGTCACGTATGTCATGGCAAAAGAGAGCAAAAACTCTGTAATGGTTTCTTCAGTTTACCTGGCAAAACTATCTGGTGCTGAAGTTAGAAAACACTAAAAGAAAACAAAAACAAAAAAAAAACCACAACAACTGTATTTTAGACCATGAGAACAATGAGAAGTGGAACCGTTAATTATAAATAGCAGTAAATTATCTACCACTGGCAAGTCTGTAATGCTTTTCTTTAAAAGTTCTCACTCATCTAATGGAAATGAGAACCAATTCTGGAAAATTTTACAGCCATTGCTACTTAGATTACTGCATGAGACTATAGTGGCTTCTTCTTATTCATTACCTACCCTGGTCATTATGATGTGTACAGATGCTCAAACAGCCACAGGAAAAGACAGACGCATTTTTATTTCCTTTATTTAATTTTAAAATACACTCTTTCTGAAAAAAAAAATCTCTTCATATAATAAAGGTAACCCAATTAAAATGTTATAAACAAGCATGTGTACAGAGGAATTCTTTTTTTCATTTTCTCTTCTCACCTCTCAATTTGCTTCAGCAGAACATCTGGCTGATCAGTTTAACTACACAACAGGATTATTTCAGGCTTTCACACTACAAGTCTTTTTTAGAAACTGTGGTAGTTTGCACATGAAAGCATAAACTGCACAACAGTGATGACTATAGCTTAAAATTATTCCTGCATTTTGCAGAACTGAAGTTCATTAGATAGCAGGCCTGGATCAGGTGTAAGATTAGCTAATATCGCTAAATGGAAGTTCCCACACGCTGATAAGGAATTTAGCAACAATTTTGCAAACAAACAAAAAATCATGTAAATTTCTTTTTTAGCTCAAATATTTTACAGAAATAAGTAAAACAAATGTTGTAGGATGAGGTGTTACCGAACTAAATTGATGAAGGGCGAGAAATGTAGAAGCCTTTTTCAAATGCTCACTTCTTGAATTCTTTCGACCTCAAAAGGTATTGAAAAGTCTTCCAATGATACCAGTTAACTTACCGAAAGATACGACCTTTCCCCACAAGCTTTTTCTTTTTTTTTTTTTTTTTTTTCTGTAATAACAAAAAAAGGGCAGTTTTAGTTTCAGGGTTTCAGGCACAATCCATTGAGTATTGCATAGAATATTCTTCAAACCTTTTCTAGAGTCTGCCTGTTTCATGCACATTAGATAGAGGGCATCCTACCCATTAGTTAGTTTTTTTTTTTTTTTTTTTTTAAACGAAAAGAAGGCCTTCCGGAAGCCCTTTTTCCAAATTCGTGACTCTTAGCCAGATGAGTAGCACAGATTCACTCTAGTGACACCCACTCATCCTCCAGGTATGAAACTATGGCACCCTATCACCATGTACTATCTCAGCACCCCAAATCTTACTTGAATAGGTTGTGCTCTTCACTCTCTACTCCAGGCTGAAACCTCTGCTGGTTGGCATTCGTCTGGTTGCCTCTGCGCTTGCTTTCACAAAGGCTGCAACACAGTGGGGCTGAGTTCTGGCCAATTTGATTTCTCTTTATTAGGTCTGCAAATCTCTATTCCTTATAGAAAGGGTTTGAAGCACAATCATTTAGAAACTACTACACTTTCTTTTACAGACCAAATGAACCTCTGTTCCTTCTCAGCATTTATCATCACTAATAACTCACTGATACATACTTCATTTCATATAACTACCTGTGCTCACATAAGAGCACATGTACACATGTACACATTAGAATAAGACAATATCTAGCACAACAGTAAAAAGGAGAATAAAAAAACAAAAAGGTAACTTGCTACCGGAATTGTTCAACTGCAGAAATTCGTGTGTGTGCTTTGGTGGGGAAGGGCACGACTTAACAAATTCAATCAACAACCCTGCCTACTTCCTGAGCAGATTGCTTGTACTGATTTTGTCATTAAATTAGAAGGCTTCCATCACAGACGTATCACACACGAGCTTTACAGAACCAGGTGCAGTGATAAGAAATATCTTCCCTTGTTGCTATCTGAAAAGCAGCTGAAGCTTGTGGAATTTAGGATTGTATTTTAATCCATATCTGTGATACCTAGCAGTTTCCTGGGGTACAACTCCTCAGTATTTCTTACTGGGAATGGTAGAAATGCTGAAGTAGCACACTTCATAAGGCCACTTCTGAAAGAAGGACCATTAGAGAAACAGGCTCCTCTGAAGCAGAACTGGCTGAATGCAAAGGGCAGCATCCACAATGAGCATGTGGGTCCAAGCCTTAGGGTCACAGTCAGGTTCAAAACCACCCAGCACCCATAGGCTGTTCCTATTTCCAGACTGCCTCAACACAGCTGTGACAAGGGTTGAACAAGATGGGTATCCTATTTATCCTACATATCTGAAGCCAAGGCAGAGGCTACTGCTCCAGCAGAGAACTTTGTCTAATACTGTCCAGGGTTGGGAGGAGGAAAGGGCTGCAGAAAGGGCAGTGAAGAGAAGGATGGAAGGTGTCCTCCTGGTGATAAAATGTCTCATGATATTTCTTGGATTTTACCACATTATGGTTGGAGTTTTCCAGAATATCTGTGCAGAGGAGCGCCTGATTTATTAAGCTTGTGATCACATCTAAGATGCAAGGGTCTGAGAGCAGAGTAACATGTATGCCCATATTTGCAAAAGAGCTCAAACTTTGAGACTGCAGATTGTAGGATTCAACTTATCTTCTAATGATGGAAAGGGAGTGTCCCCACCGTATGGTTTCCAAGTGGGAAGAAAAAAAAGAAACACATTCCCTGAAGTAGATATAAGCAAAGATGACACCAAACTTGCGTTAGCACTTAATCCATTAAACATGATTTATTTAAACTGTTAGATATTTGCACATTTTTATACAATACTTACTTGAAAAACAGGTGTAACCATAATCTTTAGATGCTCAGCAAAGATAGCTAGAAGATGATTTCTAGCTTGTGCTTCTTATAGGTTCATACATACATCTGTGGAATACAAATGGGTAAATCTAAACCACTACGTTTTTATACACCTTGATATTTTTTTTCAAAAAGACTTTTTGATGGATGGATAACACTGAGATAATTACAGATTTAAAAGTTTCATGCAAAGCAATCAGCTAGAGACCACTAATGCCCTACAGAAAGGAAGGCTGAAAGCTGAAGGTCTACCAAGCACCTGGCAGACGGGGCAGATAACCTAGGCATAAGCAGAGTGACTCCACAGCATAATGGATGGGATTAATTTGCTGTGCATGCAATCTTTGCCTGTGGAGACATCTACAGATGTGATCTTTTTGGAGCTAGAGAATGTATCAATAATCAATTTGTTCAAAGCTTTGAGTATCCTGAAAACACATCTGACCTGTAAACATGCAGATAGGAGGGATGGGTAGAAAAAGATCTGCAGAAGAGAGGAAGGATGATGAAGACCGGTAGCAGAAGTCGTTTCAAATTAGCATGCACTGAAAAAGCTGCAATAAATCCAGCAATTTAAAAAACAGATTTTGCATTTGACTTACGCAATGCTGAAAGGGTTACCTGTAGGCTAAGCCTCAGCTATTAGCGGGATAACTGCTAATAAGAGACGAAGGAAACTGAAGCTCTTAAGATGAATGGCCCAGAACACCAACTCGGGGCCATGTGTGACCAAAAGGAGAAGGAAGAAACCATCAATCTGGAAGCCAGGAGTGTGGCTGATAAGGAAGATGGTTAGGTTAGGAAGTTAAGTTTCAGACTGCGGAAGAAAACACAACACACTGCTAAGCTGTGCTCTGAGTTTGAAATGCATTAGTAAAGTCAGGTGTGAGGAACCCTGGGCTGAAGAGCAGGAGCGGGGCACTGGTAGAGCTGTGGGAGCCTGGGGTTGATAGAGAAGAACTAAGAACAGAGCAGATAAGACAGCTCTAAATACTTTTCCCTAAACACGCTCGTACAAGAGAAATACTCTCCACAGAAAACAGCAATCATAACTGAAGAGAGCATGAATATAAACCTCCAAGCCTCCAAAAAGCTGAGTTTGTCCCTTTATAGCAAAAGATGAAGAACACCTGAATTCACTGTTCTTTAACTTCTGAGCTCATACAATCTCAAACCTTTGCACCAGAAATACCTTTCCTAAAAAAGAAAAAAGAATCTTGAAAACTACCTTCCCTCCCCTGTACCAATAACTCCTAAACCTAGTTTGCATATATGGTTAAAATGAAGACAAAAATCAATACAATTAAATCTGAGTAACAACACCCAACTGCTTATTCTGAAGACAGGGCTTCAACTAATCAGAGACTCTCGTCACTTGGCTGTTTCCTGTGCGATTGGCTATGAGTACATACGTTATCCCCCAAAACCACTTTTCTCCTCCTTCCCCTCCCTTGCTTGCTAACATGTTTTTAAAGCTGACGTTGAGGGGAAGGGTGGGGGGAGCTCAGCACACTCAGAGCAGGGATGAGGACGGCTTGGCCACAAAGGGAGCTTTCTCAGGTTTCCCCCGTGACTGCAGTCACCTTCAGCTATGACTACTACGAGGACAACTGCCAGTATCAACATCTGGATCAGATGTCTACTTTCCTCCCTGTTCTGTACACTGCTGTGTTCCTGGTTGGCATCATCGGCAACTCCATCTTAATAGCAGCCTTGGTCTTCAAGCGACGAATCCAGAGGCTGATTGACGTCTTTATCATCAACCTCGCCGCCTCCGACTTCATCTTCCTCATCACACTGCCATTCTGGGTGGACAAGGAGATGTCAGACGAGAGCTGGAGGGTAGGCTCTTTCCTCTGCAAAGCCAGTTCCTATGTCATCTCAGTTAACATGTACTGCAGCATTCTCCTCCTCACCTGCATGAGTGCAGACCGGTACCTTGCTATCATGTATCCCTCTACAGCCAGAAGGGTAAGAACAAGATCCTACGCCAGTGGGCTCTGCATGGGCGTCTGGCTCTTATCGTGCTGCTTGGGGGTGCCAACCCTCTTGTCCAGGGAGCTGGAGGAGCACTACGGAAAGACATACTGCACAGACAAAGACATGACAGAGGCGAAGCAGATGGCATCACTCATGATTTTAATCCTGGCCTTCTTCTTCCCGCTGCTGAGTATCTTAACCTTTTACTGCTCCATCACCAGGAAACTGTGTGTGCATTATCAGAAGTCTGGGAAACATGATAAGAAACTGAGGAAGTCCATCAAGATCGTCTTCATTGTAGTGGCCGCTTTTGTCATCTCCTGGGTCCCCTTCAACCTTTTCAAGCTTATGGCCATCGTTTTGGGCCTCCTGAAGCCGCCTGACTGTTTTCCTGATCTGGTTGCCCAGCTGGGCCTGAAGGTGAGCAGCCCGTTTGCCTTTGCCAACAGCTGTGCCAACCCTTTCATTTACTACTGCTTTGACAACTACATCCGCAGAGCCATGCTCAGGTGCCTGTGTCCGTGGCTCAAAACGAGCAGTAGCAGTAGTAACTCTGATACCTTGGACACGCGCCTCAGCCATTCCTTATTCAACTTTGTGACGGGGGAATATCCCACCAGGAAGAGGAAGCGGTCAGTGTCCCTCTGATTGGGAGCTGGGGCTGTGCAGGAAGGAGCTTATCCCTCAAGAGAGGGCAGGGAAAGAATAAAGCTAGAAAAGGGGGAAGAAAAAAAAAAAAAAAAAGGGAGCAACAGAGGGGCAAGTGTAGCACAGTCAGTGCTTCAGATCAGAGGAAGACTGCTTTACTAAATACATTTCTCTCATATGGAACAGCAAACTGTAACCACAGAAAGATGGTTCACAAAGATCACTGTGTCACTGCACAGTGTAAATCTGAAACCCTCATACCGAGGAATATCCATCCCCAAATGCTTACGCTGGAACTCCAGTAAAACTGACTACAAGCTAAAGAAAAACTAGTCTGATTCACAGTCAAAGCCCTTCTAAGGCAAGTTTTGAATGAAATGCAGATTTTTTTATTCAGCCCAGAGCAAGAAAAACACTCAGCTACCCAGAAAACAACTGGGCTCTCTTTAGCTACCCAGAAAAACAACTAAGAGCCCTCAAACCAACCCGATAAATTCAGAAAATTTCCAATAAACATAGTTTAAAAATTCAACATTTTAATGAACCTGGGGGTTACCTGTTTTCATAATTTGTCATGTGCATCTTTTTTGAAGTCTCAGCTACTTGATTGCGAGATTCAATCTCAGTTTCAATTACAGCAATTAAACTAAGTTTCTAGTCCTTGTGATTTCAGCAGGCAGAGTATTCAGAAGACAAGCCAAAGAAACTCTGCATTTAACCCTTTTCTAAATAAATAAATAAAATACAAAAATGTTCATTCGTGCTTCTAAAGATATGTTTTTGGGGATCTGACTAACTGCTTGGGTTGATCGTGTGACATGCTGTGTCACTCAAAATAAAGCAGATCTGCTTTATTTAGCTGCAATAGGTTTATGTAAAGATGCATATGCTTTCTCCAGCTGGAGCCAGAAACTGAGTGGAAATATGCCTGAAAAGCCAAGTTAGCAGGAGTTTCTCAAACATTTGAATGATTCTCTGAACACCCAATGCCAAGAAATCTTGGGGTCAGGAATGCTCACAGAAAAGGAATGCAAAAAGAGCACCCTATTTGATCATTTATGGAGTTGAACGAGTCTTCAGAATATGTGTAGAATTTACAGAGCACACCCTCTGAGTTTCTGTGGTGGTTTGCTCCTATCCAGCAGCCTTTGGGGAAGGCAGGTGTTGCTTTTCATCTGCTGTGGGGCAGATACTGTTTGCCTATCCAGTGTTGTGCCTGGCAGCAAACACGAGGGAACAGAGAAAGCTCCACATTTTGAACAGCTGCAGGACATCGCAGACGCACAAGCTGAACACACAAGGAACAAGGAGTTAAGCTCAACTGAAAACTCTTACTGAACTTCTGTAAAGATGGCTACATGCCATTTTTGAAATCTTTCATATCCTTCTAAATCCCAGTGATAGAAATGCTTGCTTAAAACAAAGACATGAAAATACAGTGTTTTAAAGTGCACAGTTACAGTAAGTATTAAAGTTCCAGCACCACTGACACCTTTGTTGCACTGCAACATGTTCCATATTCTGTTGTCTGTCTTGTTAAATGCTTACCTTAATACCTTGCTATTTGTCATAAATATAATAAATCAATATTAAAATGTCAAGGATGTGTAATGTGAATGAGACTGTTGGAAATGTTCCTGTTTCCTAATACTTTTTAAAGATCTCTATCTCTCTTCCTTACACTAAACCTTTGTAAACTTTTAAGTAGCTATCACAAAAACCCACAACGGTGTTCACTTTAGCAGCAGGAGTCACGTTATCACTAAGTGTTAGAACAACATACTGCAATTCAAAATTTGTTTCCATATAAGTAAAAGATCTTTCATGATACTTATAGCCCTGTAAGATAAAGAAAAGTCAATTCTGCCAATGAAAACAAGAGTCAGCAAAATACATCTTAGGGTTTCTTAAAAAAAAAAAAAAAAAGAAAAGAAAAAAATGGTAAAAACTTTCATGCAATCTTTTACATAGCACATCCCTTGTCATTTTACTGGGCAGCAGTGTTTTAAGTCAATTTTTAAGAGTTTGGTTCTGTGTTCCTGCCTCCCAACTTTAATGGGAATGAAATAAGCTGGCACACAAATCAATACTGTAGCTGTCCAGAAGAATCCACATGAAAGTGTTTCACAAGCAAAGGACCTGCCACAGAAATGCCTGGACCGCTTCAAATGGCTCCATGATCTACTACTAGGTCTAAAAGGATATCTAAGAAGCAACTGGGAAACAAGATACCCTAAATCCCTATTATCGTCCCTATGTGGTTGGATACCACTGTGTTTCATCCAATAACCAGTCACGGGTGGCACCTATCATTTTAGCCTGCTTGAATGCTTCTATCAAGCATGCCTTAATGTATAGATCAATATGGAACAGGAGCTTCAGTGAAAGGCATTTCCCTCTGCAAAGGGCCAAGCAGCTGCCAGAGAGGGGAGATATTTTTACATTTCGCTACAGCCGAGGGTTGCTTTCTAGGCAATTAAATACATTGAGATTATTCCTAGAAGCAATAAGACACTATACGTATCGATGGAAAGTAAGTAACTTTTATTTTGAGTGGTCTAAGTAAAAAGATGGACTATTTCCTATCTGAGGAGGTGAAACAATGAGTTTCAGGGTACACAGGCACACATTTAGAGTCGGTCTAAGGTTTCAAAGAGAAGACAGCTCTATAACAGCTAGCATACTTCACCAGAAACAGAGGCATGGGGAAAGGCCCAAGTGTCCTGGTCAGATGTGGGAAAAAGAAACAAACAAAGGAAAAACGTAAAGCCAGTGCTAGAAGAGATCTGTCTCTAACGTAACCACAGTGTATGTGCGTTCACACTTCGGCATTTCAAAGACATTTGAAATAGTGTTGACTAAGAATAAATGCTATTATTTGCATTTTTTCCCCTAGAACGTTGCTGTAGTAGTTTTTAATTTAAGTATAGAAATCAAGACCTACCTCCAAGGGCACCGCAAACCTCTACACCAAACCAAAGCACCTCTTACCCAACCCCCAAGCCCATGCTCATACACCTGAAGTCTAACAGAGCAGGTCCTCATTTGAGCTACTATCCACCCAGGTAGAGAGCCGGCACTCTAGGAGTTAGGAGGCTTTCAGCAATTGTGGATGACACCAAAGGCTCTCTGGCATGCAGGGAGATACTGGAATACACGCAAGGCTCACAAAGTAGTGGCACAATGATACGATTTAGCTTCTTTTTCTGCATGCAGGTGTGCATATTTTCTTCCCTACTATGTCTTCCGCACAGTTTTCATTTTTTCTCCTCCTCTCCACAGAAGATTTTCTCTATATTTAACCACCAAATGCTTTTTTTTCAGGATCACAGATGCAATAAAGAACATTCCCAAGTACATTTTCAGACCTTCCAATGTTTGAAAATGGTACAAGCATCCATTTAAATTTTGATATTTACCACTACTGATACCTACAGTTAAAAACTCTAGGAGCACTGTGTCTCAATAATCTCTTCCTAATAATCTCTTACCATCCCTCTACCTTTACTAGCACATAACAAGTAACTATTTTTGTTTTAAATTAAAATGCAGTGATTTTTATTTTAGAAAGAAAGATAAAACTTGCTCTAAAAAAGCATGGCAATTAGCAATCTCTAGTATAAAGTCAATCTTTTTTTTTTTTTTTTTTTTAAACAGTCCAAAACATCATATTAAATTGGAACCTACTCAACAACCTAAAAAATCCACTAGGATTTTCCACGTGAAGCTTCAGTATTGTCCTCTGAAGAAAAAAAAAAAGAAATAATAATTAAAAAAAGAAAAGAACTTGCTAGGTATCAGCAAAGCTAGAAGAGTATCACACTGAAGCATTACAACAAACATTCTACTTAAGGGGAAAAAAAACAAAAGCAACAACTAATTCAATGAAACTAAACTCTTCAGAGTCATTCAGACCTTTGTCCAGAGGACTATACCTTGTGAAGATGCTTTTTTTACTCTTGCAAACTGCAAACCTATTTGGTGTTTTCATGGCTTATTTTCAACTGCTTCCAAATAAATGGCAACCTGTACTTGTAAAAACTTACTTCTCAAATCCTAACTATACCTTTTTAATATTCATTATTCAGTCCAGCCTAGAGCAAGGCCCAAATTATCATGATTTCAAATATTTAATCTGGTAGCTTGGGTAAAGTAACAAGATGACTATTTTATCTGTGTCAGAGGAGTTTAATAACTGTAGACTGTTTTGCTAGAAATCATACAATTCTGATATGACACCTGCTACAGGTCTTGGTAATTTGGACCATTTTTTAAAATGATTTTTGAAATAAACCATTTATGATTCCAGCTGAGAAATAAGATTTTTTAAAATCTAATTTCTTCTGTCACTGTCATGAGAATGCAACAAAGTAATACTAGAAAAACTGCCAGCAGACCTGGATGGGAACATTTATCTGCCCATCCTGCAAAGCTCTTCATGATTTCCGAGATGTGCTTCGAATGAAATCAAGACCTGTTGAGGTTTTCCATGAAAATAACAAAAACAAAAAATATTCTAGAGGTTAGTGCACTTTCCTGAGATGTGTGCATTTGAAATTCAAGTACCTCTGCTTCTTGATACAAATCCCAACCTTTTCCAATGCATTCTTATTCTCATCTTGGCTTCAGTTAATCAATATCTTTCCAATAAAAACTGTTCCATATCAGCACAAAGAAAAATTTTACCCAAATCAGATGCTCACTTATATGGGCAAAGAATTAATCTCCGTGCCAGATGCTGTAACACCAACAGCTACACAGCAGCAGAGTAGAAATTCAATTCCAGGGGGCTGGAGAGAAAGTCAAATAATGCAAGCAGTCCAAAGGGGAATATCTTCAGATCTAGGAGCAGTGGGGACAACTTACTGCCCTCCAAGAACTAAGAAAAGTGCTGTAGTAACAGCACTCTGCTGACCCTCCACCCTTACAGTAAAGCTTTGCTGTTAGAAGCTAAGGAGAAAACACGATTTTATATGAAGCTTCTTGTTCCAGGTCTCATCCCAGACACACTGGATGAAAAGCCCCTCACAATGTGTCTGTGCCTCATGTTTCCATTTGGCTGAATCAAAGGAAGAACATTTCCTGACTTCATAAAGATGTGCAAGGAAAAATACAGTAAAAATGTGTTGACTGTTGCACAGGGACAGTAAGTTCTTTGTGCTTTCTAAAGCAGAGTACGAAGAGATGCTAACTCAGGCCTGGCGACACTTAGGTACACTTTTAGCACAATTATGCACTACTACAATACTGATTCGTTATTCTTTTAACATCATTTATACTTAGGAATTGTGAGTAGATTTCCAAGCTGTCAGCACAAATCATTACATGTCCCCAAATGACTAAATAAAAATCAGTTTCAGTTCCACTTCTGTTTAAAAGGCTTCACCCAGGCAAGAAGCCTATTTTAGGTAACTACATGGCAAACAAGAAAATAGCAAGAAGTTAGCACAAATGGCTTAACAACAAACCTGCAATGGGAAATTTATTATATCAGAATTCTGCACATAATCAAAGAAACTGATATTGGTTCACAATAGAAGAAAACTATTTACTCCCTACCTAATGTCACACACAGAGGTGATGTGGGTAGCCCTAAAAAAGCAGAAATAGTCCATCTCCTCTCATGTAATAGCATACGACAAAACCTGCAATTAGTGCCCTGCAGCTTTCAGTGGCAATGCAAACACCTGAGCAGTTTCCAGGGGTGCGTCTTCAGCAGTCTGCTGGTGCCTTACTGGAAGACGCAGGAGATTTTGGAAAGCAAGCACACCACAGGAACTCAGTGCTCTCTCAGCAAAAGTCAGAGGGATTTTGGCTTCTAACACTTTTAGGCAGATGGGATGGGAGTTTATAATAAAGTAAAACAACAAGAAATACAGGGCATCAGGAAGCAAAGTGGGTAGGAAGGCAGCAACCTTCAGAAAGGATAGTGTCCTTTCACAAGGTCAACATAGCAACAGTAGAAAAGCCCAAGCAAAGGACAAATTAAAAAAAAAATGTAGGTTGTATTTTCCCCACTCATCCCACCTGTGCTTTAGTAACATCAGGTATGGAAACAGAAGCTGTATGCTATGGTTTGAGAGCGAGCAATTATTTTCAGTACTAATTATGTAAATAATGCACCGTAACAAAATATCCCTTTCTAAACTTTGAAATGGTTTCCTTATTAATAAGGAAGCAGATTCTTAGTCAGAAGCTCCCACTGAATCTAGTTCCCCTTCTGTTTACTTTTCACATCTTCTAGAGCACGTGGGGTTGTACAAGAGGCTCTTCAACCAGAGAGCTCAAAAAAAGACAAGACCTGATATTTCTCTTGCAATTTTAATTGCATTTTGCTCTTGTGGGGGACTGGGGTAAAGCACAAAGGGGGCAAAGTAAGAATACCCGTTCAAAGAAATTGCTTGCCACGAAGCGACTAGTGACTTAAAGAGGTTTTTCTGTGTAAATTCCTATATTCAGAAGCTTTACGAAGTACTGATTTCCAGGCAGGGCTGAGTGCTCCCTCTCTAAACAGCAGGCCCTTCAAGAAGGGCTGCATTTGATAATATCAGCAAATAACTGGCTGCTTCCAGAAGTCACCAGTCAGTTTGTTGAAAACTCACTGTCTTTTACCATGCAACTGAGTTCTCGAAGTCTGATGCTTCCCCCCGCCACCGACAATGCTAGTTAATATAATCCATAAAAAAAGCAGCTGTTACTTGAAGGATGCCCTTTATTTTACCCTCTATTTGAGGCAAAGAAAACCAGACTCTGAAACTGTGTGGCATTCTGCTCAGCAAGAGAATGAAACTTGGTCAGTGGTTTTAAACTTGATTCAAATTTTCAGACCGGCATTTTCAGATTAGCATTAAGACTGGCACACAAAATGACCAGAAAGTCTGACTTCAAATGCAAAGAGTAGTGGTTATTTTATTTTTTTTTTCTTTCTCTCATTGAGGAGCATCTGATATAAATATACATGCAGCAAATGTTTGCCCTATATAGTAACGTGCACCTGGCTTGACCGCTCATACGACTTCCCTCTGTGCATTGCCTAAACACCTGCATGACCGCACACACACAGCCGCCGCCACCCGTTTCCCCCATCACCTATTGCTCAGCCTCCCTCCTCAGAGAACCACAGAAACATCTAGCCATATCTCACACAGAACAAAACATTCAAACCAATATAGGAAGAAGAGAAAAAAAAGAGAGAGACAAAGAAGCACATTTGGTTTAGTACAGCTTTGAACTTGTGCGAGTTATGATGGGTACAATCACCTAAGGAAATGCAGGTAAGAGAAGAAGCATGAAAGGTCTCAAGAAATGCTAAATATACGTACATAAACCTGCTCTCCTCTCAATCTAACAGGACTTATGGATGCAGGGATAAAAAGAAGCAAAGGCAGGGCCGAAAAAAAGCCCCGAAAGTGCTATGAGAAGCTCAAGATATGATAGCAGCTCAATTGTAGACAAAGTGAACGGTCAAACATTGTATTTCAGACTACTTAGAAGGGTGTAGTAATTGAAAAACCCCTTGGGACATCCCACTAGGCGATGAGGAGAAAGGCTCAGTGAAAAAAGAAACAAAAAAAATCAATAAAGAAATTTCCTTTATTTATGAATAAAATCATTCATAAATGATGTGGGCGGACCCACAGTTTGTGCAAGGGCAGAAGAAACAGTACACAGGGCAGATGTGAAACACGCTGAAGCAAGGCACCCATGAGAAATTAAACTGGCTGGCACTTGAAAGGAGAGGGCATTTTAGTGCCGAGACCCTGCATAAAAAACAAGGGAATAGCTCTAGTCTGAAAAAAGCAGAGAGTAAAACTTGAGCAACCCTCATAATCCAATAGCTTCTAATGCTTGAGCAAGATGGTTGCACATTTAAATATGCCTAGCTGCTTTACAAGCTGCAGCCATCTTGACGCTAATAAAAATGCCCGAGATCATCTTTGCTCAGCCATTGAAGACATGCAATCCTCCCACTATACTACTATTTTAAAAAAGCTTGAACAACTAGATTAGTTACACTGATAGGTCTTTACCTCTACTGTTACCCAAAGAAATACCAATTAAAGTTGGTGGGGAAACTTATATTTTCACTGAAATCACTTGGACTTTTATACGGTTCATTTCAAGAGAGCTGTGGTTTGTCTGAATGAAAAAAGGACTGGAAGCCCAACTGCAGACTATGCATCCAGTAGTGAACACGGTGGGATCCGTGTGCTTCCTTTTGGAGTTCATGCTGGTAGTTCATCTCCAAAAGGCCTGAAGACCCATGAAATTCCTATATGTCATCATTGATCCATATAGATACAGGTCACCTGAATAGATGCTCCCAGCTCTGCTTTTGGACTATGTTCCCTGATATCCAAAGATACAGCGATGGGAATGGCAGCACTGACAGTGCAAGCCTCAGGGACCAGGACTGTATCAGGTTGCTCGTCGGCGCAGGAGCGCGTGGGGCACTTCTTCCTTTACAGCAGTCATCTGAACTAGTCAACTGAAAGTAGCTCAGGTACCATAGCCACGTGGCTACCATAGCTCTGCTGGCACTGGAAGCCAGCGTATTCCCCTGCAAACCACCACCAGTGGTGCATGTATTTGGAGGGACAAGGAGAGCGTCCTCCCCTAGGCCTGAGGAGCCAGCCAGCAAGCATCAGTGGGGGCGCATCCTCTGAAAGGTGAGTCTGTCACCCTCTGGTGCAGGGTTCACCTATACTGAAAGCCAGGGGTGAAAAGCAGGACAAGTGACCCCTACGCACCAATAGCTAAATGTAGCATAAGATCAGATAGGAAAGCATCTCCTCTAAATCAGGTCTTGTGAAAAGGTCCAGAGGAACTGAAAAAGGAAGAGCACAATGAAAACAGGATTTCCAAAACACTGCCCATGGCTAAGGTATATATTGACACAACGACTAAGGTATATATTTAATTCTCATAATTAAATTAAAATAACAGTAAGCATCCATCATTGGTTCTTTTTTTTTTTTTTTTTCTGCTGAAATCAGCCTCCACAAGGAAGTGTCCACATAGTTATGGTCCTGAAAACTAAGCCCAGGACTTCTGTCCCTTGATGGGTATAACTGGCATGTGAACAGCACAGATCAAAGGTGACAAACTGCTAAGAGGCCGAGGAGTCTGCTCACAGCTGTAGAGGACCACTGGTTATTGACCTGGAGGTATCTTATATTGACAGAAATCGTGATATGTAATCTTCTTACTTTTTATTTCAAGAAAGGAAGCCTTTTTTTTTCCCCGAGTCATACTTTAACAGGGGTGGTAATTACCAGGGCAGCACAGCTAGAGAAAACCTTAGGCAAACATACCTAAGCTAATCTGGACATACACCTGCTAAAATATACCAGGGTAGACCATGATTGCTCCTCAAATTCATAAAATTCACATTGTGAGAGCCTATACAATTCTACCCCAAGGATCATTTTACTTGCTTTTGAACATGTAAGTTTATCCTTTAACACTACCCCCTTTCTTTGCAAACAGAAGGGAAAATTAACTTTTATTTAAAAAGAGCGCTGAAAAGGCTTTAAGGGCACAGCCAGTCATTGGCATCAGCAGATCGCCGTTCACTCTTGACAAGGGACATTCTCCTACATGCCAGTTCAGACGCTTTTAGGATATGAATAGCTGTGATTTAAAAAACTAGAGCAACAAATCACAAACACAGGTATTCTGTGGGAACAAGAAGTTTTTGAGTAGTGAAGTACTTTGTGCATTCATGCTCAGCATTTTGATTTCACGTGTGATGAAGTAACATGAGTTAGCAATGCCTGCACTACCTGTCAAGCCTCCATAGTGGCTGATAGCCAAAGACTTGCCGAAAGACTTGTAATCATGGCTGGCATTCTTTTATCTTGCTTTTTGCCACAGGCATTTTTCTCCACATTGACAGACAGCAGTCACTAGCAGCCTATTTCTGACACTGCACGTGACCAGGCAAAAATTAATGTATCGTGTAAACTCAATAGCGAAATATTTCTTTCCCTATTCCACTGTCCACCCAATATCTCTTAAAAGATTAAGATCAGCTCAGACACTAGGGACAAAACACGAATATACTCTTCATGTGATGCTGTCATTCAGCGAGATTTCTGGAATCAGGTGAATGTCTCTGTTGGATGAAACACTGCTTCTAAATATTGATGTATTAAATCCTATGTATGTTTGTATTGATTTCATACTGCAGATATTTACTTTTTTGAGGTATCAAGTAATTATCTGGGAAATTTGATAACTTGAAACAAACTTAGCATTTTTCCCTCTAGAAATATCTACCTCTTATTTTTACAAAATATGACTTCTGTAGAATTGATCTTGCTTTAGAATACTGAAAACTGTTTTTAAATCTAAAACCACTGCCAGCTTTCATCTGCCAAAAAAGATGTAATGAGTATAAATTGCTAACATTACAAGACACTACCCACTTTTGTACTAAGTGAGGCTTAGAGGCTAGAATGATGGGAAATCTAAAATGCTGAATTAGCTAACACACTGGTGTCGGTTTAACTGACAAAAGATGGTGTTAAACAAACAAACAAAAAAACTATGTCAGTTTGACTTGTTACTATTAACAGGATTTTTTTTTTTTTTCGGAACAAGAACTCCTTCTCATTTTACTGACCACAGAATTAAAAACAGTCCTGTGGATCGCACAACCAGACTGCTGCTTTACAGTACTGTGCTCTACAAGTAGCAGAGCAAACCCGAAAACGCCATTTTGAACATGCCTGGGTAGGGAGGGGTGCTTGGCAGGGTCCATTCCCCACTCCACAGAGAGAAAACCTACCACCAGTAGGACTTCAACATTATTACCCTGCAGCATGGCAAGGGATCCGCTAGCCCTTTGAGAAGTGTGTTACTATTAAACAAACAGCCTTGTTTTGCATCTGCAAATCTAATCAGCTTGTTTTCACATACTCTGTTATTATACATTTTCCCTTAAACTTGCAGTTCTGGTCTCTTAAGTGGATTCTGTGAATAAAGCAGTCTCAAAAACAATATATGACCCAGTTTAAAAGGGATGCTGTTGCAACTCTGGAGAAAAGCTTTGAAAATTTATCTGCACACTTCACTGGCTTATTTCACAGCTATATTTGTAAATATTTATTTTGCTGTTAAGATCTTTAGCAATCAGTACAGCTCTGGGTTGATGGGAACTTCTCTAATAAACCATTTTCAGAGACTTTCCTGTCCCAATAATAAGAAGCTCAGTGAGTTCTACGCGATTCGAATGGTATCTGATGCTGTGGCACACACTAGACACTCAAGTGGTTGCAACGCAGGGATGCATTTATAAAGCTACTTTTAATCACAGCTGCTGCTAAAATGGTTACCTTACACTTGCAAGCCCAGATGCTACAATTTTCTAGGTTTTGAAAAGAGAAAATAGTAATTTTTTTTTTTTTTTTTTTTTGAGGAGGGAAGTTACCTAGCCCTCTCTCCCCTGCAAAAAGTACCAGAAAGAGGAATTCTTATAATAAGGTTTAGCATTCCCTTCCTACCCCCAAGATTTAGGGTCTGTAAAGCATAACATACTTGTTATTCATCGAAATGAAAGGATTGCCTATCTCGCTAATAAGCGCGCAGGTAAGTGGGCAAACATATCGAAAAACAGTCTGTATATTACGGAAATAACACCCTCCCCACCCAACACTTTCCTAGCTACAGCTGCTTAAATCTAACTCAGCCCAGGCCAAAGCACTCTTCCCTATCGTCTCCGCATGCAGGCACCTGGTCAAGGGCAGACCCTTGCCAGCCCTAGCAGCGCCGTAGAGCAGCAGACTTTCCTAAAACGTGGCTTTAACGATGCAAAGCTACCCCTCCTGCCAGCCCAAGTTCTGCCCCTACCACTAGCCTGAGGCATCTCTGCCCACTCCATCTCTCAAGTCCAGAGCTGCCCCTTCAATGCCAGCACTGGCTTCAGGTCACAGAGGTTGTGGGGGGGACCCTAATAGCCTTTCCAGGCTGGATTTGCAAACCTCACCCAACCTTCCCAAGTCGGGGGGATGATCAGCTGCATTGTGGTCTATCAGGAAACCACTCACCGTGCTGCTCGGGCCTTGCTCAGGCTCACGAGGGGCAGCACAGGCAGCAGACCCCAGCTGGGAGGGACACAAGCTGGAGACGGTCTGTAGTGCCAAAGCCTTTGAGACACCTCAAAGAACATGAGGACCCCCCTCCATTCCACAAGTAAAATAGTTTTAAAATGTGCATTATACATATGTATGTATATAAAGCATAGGTATCGATAACTATTTGTGTAAATAAGCATAGCCGAAGCGAAGGAGGTGCTTTCGGGCTCCGCCCGCCTTTCCCCACTTCCCCACCGCTCTCGCCTACCTGCGCCCAGGCCGCCGCCGGCAGTGCCGCCGCCCGGGCCCCGC
>VZSV01000025.1:2381311-2407657 GCA_013398735.1 Nothocercus julius
TTTTTTCTCACTTTGCCATTACATGGATGCTTTCTCAGTGGCTTACCTGGTAGTTTCTGCCTTGAAAGAAATTAGCCAAAGACGATGCTAGTAATGTCAGGGGCCAAAAGTGGCTGTAGGAAGTTTCTCATTGTGCTTTTCATAGATGCTCTATGCTGCAGATCGTACAGCAGATTAACCAGCAGGTTTGTGGAGCTGGGAAATTTTGAGATTACTTCTTTTAAAACATATAAAGGTACAAATAAGCCCACGATCTCAGGATTTAGTAAGACCAAATGCAGAGGTCCACCAGCTGAATCAGATTTGCTCATATACTGAAATCAGTCAAATATCACACATAGCAGGCCAGCATATGGCTGGCTAGGATTCACTAGCTAGGAGGTGACATTATAGAGGAATTAAAAGACTGTAACTAACTGCATCTAAAAAAAAATCATTAGTATTAATGTGGAATTCTTATCACTACATAACTGAAATAAATATGCAAATAGTACAGTAGAGAATTCTCACCATGCTGCGTAAACAAAGTCACAGACTTGAAGTGCAGCAGGAATCACCTATGCTTTCCATGCTTTTTACTACCATTTGGGCAGTGCCTATGGGAAGATGCAGAAATCTGAAGCAATGATTCCAAGAGGTTAAAACTCCTGTGTACAGCTCTTGAGTTTATCACTCTTAAAGAAATACTTCTGAAGTGCTGGACAAATGAGAATTAGCACTATCCTGAGAAAACTCTCAGAATGTCGACGGCTTTGATAGGGCAAGAATGAATTTAGACTGCAGGACTTCGCTTACCAAGGTTACACAAGGGAGGAAAGACTGAGTGGACACATGCAAAACAAGCAGGGAGGAAATATTTCTGTAGCAGCAGGAGCTGAAGTTTCTGGTCTTTTCATGTGGTAAACACTTTTATCAGACCAAAATGCACTTCTAAACCTTCTTCTAAGTGCCAGTGCATTTGCATACTTTGCGTGTTCATATTTGTGTGTGACCAGGGAAGCATTGTAGATAGTCTAGTCTAAATGGGCAGTAATAATAAAAAAAAAAGAAATGCAGAAGAGGTCCGCAGAGATGGGGAGATGAAGAACACTTGCTGCTCTACATAGGGATGTCCATTGTTCCAAGTACCTGCTGAGACACAGAAAATGTGGGATGAACTTTATTAGTCCGGACAAGTAGTTAAATGAAAGCTTACATTGATAGCCTTTTTTTATAATTGAAAAAAAAAAAAAAGCCTATGAGTCTCATTTCTTCAGAAGAACACTTTCCTGCATTACTCCGAGCCTACCAGACGGCTCCAAGAAGGCCGCAGCTAGAATGTGTTCAGGTTCGTGATGAAGCAGCCTCTTCTCAAGAACAGAGACCTTGGGGGAGGCAATTCAGACTGAGACAAGAAGGAAGCTTTGGAGAATCAGTTACTGCCTTCAGCAAGTCTTTCTGACCATTTAGAAGGAAAATATCCACAATACATTTTCAGTAGTCAGCAAAGTCAGTGGAGAACGAGATCCTGCCTATGAGATTAGGACATTCTGTTACACTTCTCATATGCTGCCCAAGAAGTAGGAGAACTGAAGTTCCAGAGCGGCACAGGGTAGCCAAATGCTGCTATTAAGTGTGGAGCATGTGTTAAAATACAGGTGTGGCAGTGCGTATGCAGTCAGGGCAATTTTCCCCTCAGTGCTAGCAGATTGGCACAGAGATGCTGAATGGAGTACAGCTGTCACCTGTTAATTAGATTTTCTTTTTTTTTTTTTTCCCCTGCCCCCCAGCCATTTATGTTAACTTGCATACTACTTGCATACTCAAACTCAGCTTGGGGGAAGGAGACCTTTGAGGAAACACGTTCAGCCTTTAAAGCCCTCCTTGCCCATTCTTCTTCTTCCTTTAGTCTATACTGCTTCTCCCTCTTCCTTTTCACCCACCACTTATGTAAAGAGGATTCAGCCAAACTCTTCTGAGTTGTGGCCAGTGACAGGACAAGGGGTAATGGGTATGAGTTGAAACACAGGAAGTTCCATCTCCATGTGAGGAATAACTTGTTTATTGTGAGGGTGCCAGAGCCCTGGCACAGGCTGCCCAGAGAGGCTGGGGAGGCTCCTTCTCTGGAGATCTTCCAAACCCACCTGGCTGCCACCCTGTGCCCCGTGCTCTGGGTGTCCCTGCTGGAGCAGGGGGCTTGGACTGGATGATCTCTAGAGGTGCCTTCCCACCTCAACCATTTTGTGATTTCTTCTTTTTTTCTCCCCACACATCTGTCCAAGGGAAAGGTGAAATGAATGGCTCACATTTCTTCTTTGGGCTTCCCCTTTTCTCTTGCTTCTCCCAAACTCAGCTGCCAATTACGTAAGAACCTAGAAATAGTGTCAGGGACCAGCAAGAGCAGGGCTGTTCCAGGAGGGAGGACAAGCCAGGGGTTCATGATAACCCCAGCAGAAGTGACACCCTGCCCCCCAACTGGGACAGGGCTCCCAGTACCCAACAGAGTCCAGGTACTGACAGTGTCGTTCAACAGCCCCAGAGAACAAGTGAGTTAACAAGCTCGCTCCAGGTGTCATGTAGGGAGCCCAATCAGGACAGCAGGACACAGACATAGAGGCAAAGCTACAACATAGGTCCTAGGTTCATCCCAGAGGCAGGGATGGGCAAAAGACTGCGTGTAATATACGTCCAGTATACACCCAGGAAAGCCACTAGTCCTGGACAGCAAGGCCAGGCACTAGTCTGAACTCCAGCGCCTGAGCTTAAGTGGGACTCCTAGGCCCATGGGCAAGGGATGTGGTGGGGGCCCCAGGCAGGGCTGGTCAGAGTCTGGATTTCAGACAAATTATCTGCCTGTTACCTGCTTACTGCGTGTTATCTGCTTACTTAATGAAGAAGTTGATGGATTTCTCTGTCCAGTGTGAGCCTCTGAGATGAGGCACAGTTACATAGGACTGTGAAGGACCTTCTAGGCCTTCAAAGATGGTCCTCGACCTAGGTCAACAATCATCTTGAAACTAGTGAGAAATACTTCCCTCGTTTCTCCCCTGAAAAGGCTGTTCAGTGGCCTCACTGATCTAATGATTAAAATAAGTTGGAAGGTCCTGCTCACATTAATTTTCTTAAATCGTCTGAAGTCTTCAGGCACTGGTACAAGTGCACCAGCTTCCTCCCGACCCAGCAGGGAGCACAGTCAGTTGACTCAGCATTATAAATTCTCGTGTTTTTTTCTGATCTGAGTCAGTCACTGCTGTGCCTGCCGTGTTGTGGCTGCCCCAGAAGATGCTCAAGGGATCCTGCACAGGGCAGAGCCTGAGCTTCATGAAGTGTGCCTGAACAGTCAAGATAAAATATCATAGCCTGTAACAACTTCTTGTGAGGCACAGCTTGATTCTCAGCAGGATGGGAGGCCAAAAGTGGGTGCGATTTTATAACACTCAGTAACAAGCAGGAAACTTAAGGAAGTGTAACAACCAACTCTTTTTTTTATTAGAGGGGCAATGACCAAGCCATTCAGGAGGAATTAATTTTCAGGATTTGGCTACAGAAGAGCTCTGCAATTTCATTGCCTTCCCCATACCCAGCAGTGTTTCACACATTTTGGGGAGACTTCAACAGATGTCTTCAATCCTCCTGTCTCTGAAACTGGGTTCCCTCTAGCGGCATTAGCAGGAGCATCAATTCTGTGTTATTGACTGATCTTGGTCCGTAGTAGGGGCAGGGAGAAAGAGAACACTGCAGGATGCTACCAACTCACACCAGGAAACACTGACTTGTCTTTGTCTGACTAGTAGCCTAGGATTTTTGTATTCCACAGGTTCTTTAATTTTTCTATCAGCTGTTCAAGCATTGCATTGATTTTAGTTGTCTCTCTAATGAGGTAGTTCCTGCAGGGGACAAGAATGCATGTGGTAAGATAAACAAATATGCAAGATACACAAATAAAAGAAAGTGTAATCTCTGTTTACAGTAGTTATCAAGCTACCCTTGTTTCACACTGCCTGTCAGTTCAAAGCTTCTCAGCAGTCCTGCAGGTGCTTTCCTCAGAAAGCAGGAATAGGCAATCTGTATTTGCCATGAGTTACATGGAACTCTTAATTCCCATCTCTTGGGCCATCACGTTTTTCCTTTTGGGAGGAGGGCAGCTCTTTTTCCCTTTCTTGAAGGAACATAAATTCATAGTCAGAGCTAGTTCTGTGATTTGGCCTCAGTAATACCAGTGTTTCCTGGTATGTCAGTACTTAGCCCCTCACAAGCAGATCCACAGCATCGGCATAGCCACTAGCCCTCACTGCTTACATATGAAGAGATACCCACAATCACGCTAGCACTGCCTTGTTCAGCATGAGCCCCTGGAAGGCACTGCACTGTCATGTGAAATCCTCTCACCCCCACAAGAGCTCCTGCCCATTGCATTCACATCTGGCTTCATTCACCACTTCATTGCTCCCCGCATCTCAGGGATTAATTGGATTAATCTGTACTTCCTCACACTCCTCCCTCACCTTTCCCATCTGTGGCTATCACAACACCAGCACAGAAAACCTTTCCATACCTGGTACCAACAATTACTGGAGTCTGGGCAATGTTCTCCAAGACCTTAGCGGCTCTAGGGGACATGTTGTTCACAGCGTCATAGCAGGCAGCAAAAAATGAATCGGGGAGGACCATCCAGTCACGGCGGTTATCCCTCTCAAAGATGGACTTCGAGTGCACTTCTGACAAGGAGAAAGCAAAAACCATGAGGTTTCCCCAGTCACTCATCTTTCTGAAGTCTGCCTGGAGGTGCGGTGGGAAGAGGCTGGAAATTCTTCACAGATTCAAGGCCCCTTCCTCCCCTCGTATTTCCTCTGCACCCAGGAGCACCTCATCGCTCATATTCAGGCACCTTAGCCCTAGGGTTTAAATGGCAGAGTATTTGCACTAGCTATGGAAGACTTTCACGCAAGGCCCTACCAACTGGATTCTCACTCGCTAGCACTGTAAGTTCATGGTCTTAGGCTGTGTTATCGGGCTTCAGTCCTGTTTATGGTTGGGAGAGACTTCCCTGAGGTGACAACCTGTAAAGTAGAGTCTTGCCCCCAGCAGACAGAAAGGCTTTTCAGACGTACCTGGGAAGGTGGTGCCAAGGAGTAGAATGAGAGCTAATACCAAAACCCTGGATTGCAGCATGGTTTGCAGTATCAGTTCAGCCCTGTGTATCAAAAGACCATCTGGAATCACCATTTAATGGTATATTATCAGAGAAATAAAGCAAGGAAAGATCATGGTGCATTTCCTCTTCAGAAGTGACAAAAAGATAGTTCAAAAATGAAAGTCTCTTGATTTGTATAAACATAAATATCCACAATGAATGATGGCTTTCAGAGCTCCATAAAATATGTCAGAGTTACTTCTTTTATAAAAGGTCTAAACCCCCTCTTTCAACGTATGAACAAACCACTAAAACTGGCACAGGTTAGAAGTTTCCTCTGCACGTAGGTACAACTGAAGAATTCAGTGTGGGATTTTTGTTTGTTTGATTGATTTTTGTGCTAATTGGCTTGAAAAATCTTGTTCTGATCAGTGTAGCACATAAGATGCTTATCTTAATGTTTTGATGAGCTGAGTATTTTGTCTTCTTATATTTGAGAAATGCCCGTGAGGTTCTCTGATCATTTTTGCATCGTGATTAGCAGTTAGTAACCCACACAGAACAAGCTCTCAAAAAGGGAATAAATGCAAACTTTGCCCTCACCTGACCTTTATTTTGTCTATTCTAAAAGCCAAAGTTAGAGAACTCTCCAAGAGTCAGTATTTGGTAACTGAAGAGCATGACATAATATTTAAGCAAGCTTTTCAGATTCTGTGCTTTTAAAAAGGCATTTAGAAGTTAAATTTGATTTATGCCCAGAGTAAAGGAGTGCATCACCTGGGCAACATGAACAAAACAACACAGTGTTAGGAACTGAATGGAAAAAAAGGCTATAAGTTGGTTACACATGAATTTGCTAACATCTGTGCCAGTCAGCTGTTAGTCAATGGTCCTTATTATTCCACAGTAAGGCAATTTGCATTTTTATTAATTTCCAGTTATACACAGATTAGCTCCAAAAGCTTTCGCTCCTTCTTCACTAGCCATTTTCTGACCAGCAGCAGTTGCTCGGTTACCATCCCTCCTTAACTTTTTAATCCCAGAGCCAGTTCCTGCCTGTATAAATTTGCTTTCAAAGACCATGAAGGTCTTACCTGCTTTAAAGCCTGCAGACCCGAAATGGAGCAGCTTGGTCGAAGTTAATATATCTTGCAGAACTGAAACTCTGTAAAACCTGTTATGGGCTTGACCCTCCCACATGTCATATAGAGCATCCAACATGTGACTTCTGTCCAGGTTACTCAGGTGCTGCCGCCCCCCTCCATTTCAGCAATATTCCCAGCAAGGGAGCCTGAGAAGGGCTCACACTTTGCCTTGCAAGAAAAGTGGGACAAAATAGGAAGAAACTCTCCACTCACGTCCGTATGGTCTGGATGTGCCAGTCACAAAGTCAACACCACCAAGAATAGAGAGTTCAGCTCTTACCTGTCCTGCTTCCTCTCTGTCTCACAGGCAGAAGCTGAGCTGGATGCTCATCTGAGGCACTGTTATTTATGCAAAGCTAATATAGGGATAACGAGGGGTCAAAGGTCTTATTTTGTTTCCCCATCTGCTCTTTGGTAAGTAGATCCAGCTCACTAGGATGGGCAAGAAGTTATGTAGGACTCTGAACCCATTATTGGGATTTGGTAATGGAGGGCGGCCTGACCTGAGCCTAGGAGACATAGAAGGCAGCTTCTGGGTCACTGAGTCCTCTGCTTTTGCTGGCCACTGTGTCATAGAGACCCCTTTCATAAGCTGACCAAATTCCACATGAGCAGTAGCTGGGCTGAGTTTTCCTCCTGCTATTCCTGTGGAAAGGCCTGTCCTGTACCTCACCAGGTATCATAGTTGGACTTATGGCTATGACGTTCATTTAGATTTTGCTCTTGGTTTCCAAAACACACTTTAGCAAAATGGTACATGTGGGTAAGTGCACATACACAACCCCCTCTGAGATTTTTTTTTCCCCACGTCCAACACTTTTTACACGGGCTCATGAGATGAGCGTACACCCAAGCCAGCCGTCGAAACTTGTGCGGGGAAAGCGTAACTTCTCAGCAGGCTCCCCAGAGAACTGGGCCTAACCAGAAAGTGGCTGCAGGGCCACTGAAGGTCATCTGCTTCCCATAGCTTGAGCTTCAGCTGCCCACTGGGTCTTCAAGCAGGTCAACTGTCTCTATTTGGCACATATATGGCACAGTGAGCAGGGAAGGAAGAGACAGAAAGGCTGCAGCACTGCACTACAAACAGCATTAGCTTTGGGAAAAGGGGAAGATCTGAGGTATAAATTAAATCTATTAAATGAGACCCAACAGACTTCTGTTCTTATTCTCATCACAGTGGCTCATTTATTAGGCAATCTTCTTGTGAAGAGCTCAATCAGTGTCTTCATTTGTCAACCAAACAAGATTTCTAGGTGACTTTTCTTCTCGAGGAGCTCCAAGTAGTATAGAACTAAACAGTAACCATTCTCATTCGGCAGACATGGAACCCAAATCAGCAATTGCTTCAGTGACACAGCTGAGGTCATGTTATTAAGGAGGATTGCTAGTGGTTTCCCAGCCATTTTCCCATTCTTTCAGTGAACTACTTATTATCTGTTTTCTTTATAAACACACACACACACACAGAAAAGGCCCTCCAAAATATTAAAAACTCCCCAACAAAAACCAAACAAACAAAAAATAGAAACAAACAATTTTGCATTTTTTTTCTCCAAACAACAACAAAATCTTACTAATCTCTAATAAGGTGATTCCAAAAGTAAGCAGAGAATTTTCAATTCCACTAGTGGTGCAAACACTAAAAACAATTTATGGTCTAGGAAGAACACACAAGAACAACTGGTTAAAAGTTCTCATGTTTTTTAATTACACATTTGACAATCATTTAAGAAAATCTACACATTTGCCATCTCCTTTTACAGCTGGAATAACATTTGGAATACCAGTACAAGTCACATTATAGGCATTACACTTAACAGAAATAGCAAGAATCAGTCATTACTTGTGGGTGTTCACTTAATATAATCTCACATGTCATCTCTCTCCTACGTCAGGACCACAAACTAAAGTCTCTAACCATATTAAGAGGTGCTTTAAACTGATGTGCTGCAAGAGGTAGTAACAGAGAGGGGACTTAGCTACCCTACGCAATAATACATACTGCTGAAGAGCTTTGCATTGTGGTTGCTGTTAGCACAAGGTAACTTCCTAGTTAGCCTAACTTTAGCTAGTGCTAAAGTTAGTGTATCATGAACCCAATCCCAGAGATAGCAACTGGGCTTTTCAGCACTTTCTCCTGCCAAGCAGGTAATTGCCAAGACCAGATCAATGATTACACAAGCAGCAGCCCTTGGCCTCCCTTCCTGGAATGGCATTCTGGAATGGCAGGGTGCTCTGCAAATAAGCAAGAAAGCCAGATAATGCAAGTCCTTTCTTAATCAAAGAAAAATGACATGATTTTTATCTCTTTTACAAATCTCTGGTGGAAAGCAGCTGCCAGGAGCAGCATGGGTGCCCTTATCTGCCCCACATACCATGGTCCCTTACCCATTACACTCTGACTTTAATTAGAGTAGTCCCAAATGCTAGCAAGGCACTTTTAACGTCAACGGTACAGAAAAATTCATCCTTGAGGTAAGATATGTTCCTTCAATTGCATGAACAACAGAAGTCCCGAATGGCAGTAACTGCCAGATGCAAAACGTACTCTAGTTCTTTCACCACATGTGGGCTGACAGGTGAACATCAGCTCTTGGCAGTGGCTGAAAATTAACCATGAATATATTATAGCACAGAAAGAACTAGGCTGCTACACTACTTCCTACTGTGTTTTTCTTTTCAGTGTAGTAGTATTGGAGCTGCCTGATTTTTTTTCTCTCTCTCTCTCTCTCTCTCTTTTTGAAAGTCAACAGACCCCTTAATCTTACTGGAGGAAAAGAGTCCATGTAGTAATGTGCAGAGCTGTCAAATGGCTTTCATTTGCAGCCAATTAAAAAGAAAAACAAGCATTCAAAGTATAGCCTATTTTCTTCCCACTTTTCTGTCTGCTTGCAGTCATGGAGCATGCATATAGACATTTCCTTTTTTAATTATTTCACAGCCCACCAACTGATATTTTTTGTACTACAGTGGTCTATGGAGCAGATTTTAGTGAATCTTGTACCATTTCTGATTCCCTGCTGGATGACCTAATCTACTTCTGTCTGCAATTTAAGAAGTCACAGAATTAAGCCTGAGATACAATCAACTTTCCATGAAGAGTTTTGTTTGATGTTTCTATAAATATGAACAAAGTGACTGAAGAGGAGCTCAAGCATGGTAATGATAAAAGCTCTTCAAACTTCAGACAGCATATATTTTGCAAATTCACACAATCTACAGTTCGCTACCCTAGCTCAGTTACAGGGACTGGAGCAAAGAATAAAGATGGACAGCTCCTGCACAGGATTTGAATCAAAAAGTTTGGATCTGCAGTTAGTTTGCTCATACTACCGTGGCAAACTTCAACAGCTGCTGCTGTTGCACAAAGCAGCATTTGAGTTTTCTTGCAGTTTGTGTCGGGGACCAGCTCTTGGGAAAATTTGCTGGGTAAATATTGGGTTATACATATTTATATGTGAAAGAGAGTAAACTCTTTTTCTATGCTACCATCTTGGGATCTCAGCTGCTGTCAGTAGACTCTGCCCTTGATGGAGAGAAGGGCGGTCCTTCCTGAAATGGACATTTGAGTAAGGCTGAGCTGATAGGAAGAGGAGGTTTTCCTGCATAGATATATAGGAAGGAAAGGGGGAACTCAAATTTCAAGCCACTAATTCAGCTTCCAAAAATCACTAATTCAGCTTTCAATCTTCCATGACCTGGATATATACTAGTAGCTGGGAAAAGGCAATGCTAAAGTCAGAACAAGATGTCAGTTTCAGAAGAAAAAGCCCCATATTTTCTATCACTATGGTCACCACAAACTCCTTTGAAATTAAAAAAAAAAAAAAAATCCAACCATAAAACAAGGGATGCATAAAACCCTCAGAACGTTAAGTCCCATCACCAGCATGTCATTAAATAAGCATAAAAATGACTCACAGCCAGCAAGCTCAGTGGTCAGATTTGAGAATGATACTGGCTCTGCAAGTTCTGCAAACAACCTTAATTCCCCACTCAGTGAGCGTAACTCATGAGTCAGTTAATGTGGTTCACAGTTCGGGTCTAGGGTAGTTAACGACAGAGCTTGTTACAGGCTCCCCTTCTTGAATTCCAACCTTGGAGTTGCTCTTTTAGCTCTGAAGGACCCATTTAATTCCTTTTTGGGCTAGCCAACACAGGCTGTACAACAGGCCTTCCATCTCCAGAAAGTATGCCTCCACTTCTGAAACAACCCCTATCAGAGGGACGAGCAAGTCCTCCTGCGCTCTCTCTGTACACAGAAATCAGCACTACCAAGCAAAGAACTGCAGGAAAGCGAGTGTACCCCACACTGGCCTTTGGTTGACCAGCAACTGCTTCAGGTGTCCAGCGAGAAGCATTCGATCGATGCAAGAAGTTTCCTGTCATTGTCAAAAGAAAAGAATAAGGGAGGTGGACAAAACAAAAGCATCTCCAAATCAGTCTTCCAAGGGAAAGCATGTCATCACCTGGGACTTTAAAAAACAAATAGTAGAAAGTCTGGTCCCATCTAGGAAAAAAATCAGGCAGTAGAACAGTCGACCTTGGCCAATGACTAGTTCCTCTGCATTAAAAATAACTCACAAGATGCTCCAGAAGTTTCTCACAAACCGCTGAGTCTTATGAATCCAAGAACTACAGTTGGAAAGCCAGTTTCCTGTAGAGGCAGCCAGGATCTAACCACAAGGATGCAGGGAACATCTCTGCTTTTCCATCACATTCTCGCGGAAACAGTAGACAAATCATATCAAGGGGAAACAGCAAGTTGTTCTCCTTATCAGCTGTTCTTGGAGCAGAGATAAATTCTGTTCTAGTTGCAAAGTAACAAATAAGAAAATGTGTCTACAGCTCACGTGCACAACACATTTGGAGTTGGTATTATTGTTAGGGCAGTATAAAAGTGACTGTAAGACTTCTCACAGAGCCTTCTACCATATCATATGTACACAATAAATGGCATAGATTCCAAAGAGAGAACATAAAATGCATGCAAAAGAGTGCATGTCTTAGGAAATATATATCCATCAAAATCATGCTTCCTGGAGTTACTGGAAAGTCTGGTCCACAATACCAGGTAGAGTAGTCATATCTTGCTCAGGCTCTGTGAGGACAGCCAAATCTTGTTAAATTCAGCCCCTTAAATTTACAAATAAAGGCAAGGCTGGTTAAAGGCAAGCACAAGCACCCTAACCACAAGTGGTTAAAGTAGGGCAGGGTAGTGCAGTCAGTGACAGGTAGGTGAGCTGGCAATTTTTAGATGTGCTAGAGAGCCCTTTTTAAGGCAGTGAGAAATGCTTCTAACACTGTGCTGCTTCTGCCTGGGAGACAGGCCTACTGGGGTGAGAGGAAGCAATTGTCCCTTATGCCAAGCAGCAAGGCAGAAGAAGCAAATCTTACCTATTCTGAAGCACAACAGAGGACTCTGGAAAGCTCTGTCTCACTACATCTCACTCCGAGGAGGCCAGAGGGCCAGACCAGATGACCGCCAGAGGTTTCTTCCAATCTAAATTAATGTACTGCTCTGTGATTATACAACTCTGAGTCCCTGAGCTATTCACCAGTGAGCAGTGTGTGAAGGATCTTCTACAGGCTGGGCTCCTTGCCATGTCAGAGCACCTAACAAGGACAACCGGTACCTTTACTTAAAGGTTAGGAATATAACCTTTTGTTCAATGCCATTAAAAATACATCATTTCCAACAGGATGGTTTCAACAGACCACAGCCCATTGCAAACCTAAGTTTCCAGATCAAAACTGCAGTAAGAATGCATTAGGTATTGCTTTCATGGACACTAGACATAGGTTCCTGAGAGTTACAAGTTTCATGGGAAGAAACTGTTTTTTTGCTTGTCCAATCAAAAGGAGCCATTCCAGCCTACAGGGTGGGACCGCTAAGAGGAGTTTAGTGGCAATCTCAGGTCTTGAAGTATTGACATTAAATGACTATACTTCTTCCACTGCGGGAACTTGCTCGCTCCTGCAAGAGAAAATAAGAGATTCAGGAACATGGAAGGATGCATAGAAATCACAAGTCTTCCTGACAGCTCTCAGCACCATAGCAAAACCATTCAAATGTACATCTCAGCTGGGAATGGAATTGCATTTCCTGCCAAAATGCAGAGGGGAGATCGGTAATCTGCAAAATACAACTCTCTGTGAAGAGTTTTACCAGGAAAAATTCTGCATGTACATGATATGAAGACACTTAAAAAAATGTAATTTTTAAAACCAAAAGAAGGCATACTGGCTAACTTGACAACTAGCTATGGGATATGAAGCTTCTCAGGTAGCCAAGTAGCTTCTCAACTTGGGTTGCTACTTCATATCTAGCCCCAGTGTAAACTGAAATAAGATGAGCTGAAAAAAATGGTGGTTCATTGCCATATAATGCATGTCCAGTGCTCAGGAGCCCCGGGTCACTCTCTTCCACCCTGGCCTGGAGGATCACATGTTTTTCATCGCTATAGCCACTCATGATGTTAAAGTCCAATTCAGGTAGCTTTAGGCACCTTACCTGGAAGCTTTTCCATACAAACCATCTTAGAAACCCCATCAAGACACTACAAATATTAAATGTCGGAGACTGATAACAGGAGAATTATGCAGATATTAAAAAAAAAAAAAAAAGAAAGAAAAAAAGGAAAGCAGAAGTGGACCAAAGCCAGAGAGGGCTGCTGTACAGGGGTTTGCCGTAGTGCTGCCTTCTCTGGATGTACTCCTCCCCAAGCAATGCTAGGAGAGCAGCTTTGCTAACACGAGTGCCTAGAGGCTTTAAGTAGGGACTGGAGGGTATAGGGATAAGGGAACTACTTAATTTGACTGCTCGCTTTGCCCCCCAACATACTAGAGCAATGCAACATATATCTGAAGGGAGTGAAGTCCACAGCCTCTTGGTAACTAAGCTGCATAAGGCACCCGGCACTCCTTGCCCTCCTGTGGAAACACAACAGATTGCAGAGACCAACCAACCACCCTCACCCCTGAGGAACCTGCCTCCTGCCTTCGCTGGGAAAAGGCACGAGCAGCTGACTTACCGAGCGCGGCTCGGCGCTCTCCCTGTGCTTGCTGTCCCGATCGGGGATGATTTCTAGCGAGCGGTAGCTGGGCGGTTTTTCTTCTGGCCGATCCCGAGACCGGCGGTGCCGCTTGTGGTTTGCCGCTGGGAGACGGACCTGCTCTTCCGAGGAGCTCCACGATCCTCGCCGGGAAGGGGGGGAGTAGCTGTGCCGCCGCTGGCCTGAGCCGTCGGCCCTCCTCGCGTGGTGCTGGTAGTCTTGCCGCCCCACGGGCGGCTCTCTTGGCTCACGATGGTGGCTGGAGCGCTCCTTGCTCTCTTCTGGGTAGAAGCTGCTGCTGCTGCTGCTGCTCTTGCCCCTCTCGGTGTGGCGCACGGGTGACGCATCCTGCCTGGGGCGCCACGGCCTGCCGTTGTAGCCCTGCCTTGGCAGACGTTCCTCTTGCTGCCTGTCCCAGGGCTCGCGACTGTGGGTGGAGTGGAAATCACCACTAGGATGCCGAGGCCATGGCCGGTGCTCCCTCTGGTTCTCTGCCGGGGAGTCCCAGGGTCGCGGCGTGCGGGCGTCTCTTTGCGGGCGGGAGGAGTTGCTGCTGCCGTGCAAGGAGGGGACAGGGTCGACATAAGGAGGCAGACGTGTCGCCCTGCGATCCCCAGGCTCGGAGCCCAGGGAGGAGAGCATGCTGGCGTGCGGCACGGCCTGCCGCTGGTGGGAGGACAGGTTTAGGTTCTGGATTTCAGACTCCAGGTAGTCCAAGACGCCCTTGTTAGAAGAAAGCTGACCTTGTGGCTGCACCAGTGGAATACTGCCCTGCAGAGACACGTCTGAGAAGAGCACAGAATCACAGAATGGTTGAGGTTGGGTTGAGGAAGGGACCTCTAGAGATCATCTAGTCCAACCCTCCCCGCTCAAGCAGGGACACCTCAAGCACATGGCACAGGGTGGCATCCAGACGGGTTTTGAAGATCTCCAGAGAAGGAGACTCCACAACCTCTCTGGGCAGCCTGTTCCAGGGCTCTGTCACCCTCACAGGAAAGAAGTTCTTCCTCACATGGGGATGGAACTTCCTGTGTTTCACAGGACAATACAGCAAGTCAAGGCAAAACAATGAAGAAAAGGTCTCTCTGAATAGCTAATCTTGGCTGAAAATCTCCTAGGCATCTCTACTCCTCCTCTTCCTCACTGCAAACAGGCCTCTGCAAGAGCTGCGCAAATCTCAAGCCCATAGGCAGCACGTCCACACTGCACCAGGTAAGGGGCAATGATAGTAACTGGTAAACTACAGCATTATCTATGTTTGAGCAGCACGGACATAAGGAATCGGTTATGCAGCACACCGGGAAATTGAGCTGATATGCTTAGAAAGAGGATTTTTTTTTTTCAACAGAACTAATGCTAAATTTCAATTTAAAAAAAAAAAAATTCAGAAGTTTCATAGTGTTCTGCTTTTCTGTTTTATCTTGTTGAAATGGAAGCAATGAGCCAATACTACAAAAGAAGAAAATTTGTATATATAAACACACATATGTACAGATTAAGCATCAAATGAGGAAATTTCTTCACTAGGAAGCTGGTGTAGCACTGGCAAAAGTACCCAAAGAGGTCATGGCATCTCCATCCATGGAGATTTCGAAAACTCATTAGGCAAAGCAATGTCTGGCATGATCTAGGTGGGTGATAGTCCTGCTTTGAGCAAGAGCTAAGACTTGATGGCCTCAGATGTCCTCCTTCTACCCAACATTTCTACAGTTTCAAAGCTGTCCTTAAATAAATTTAGTGGAAATTTAAGAACAAAAGACGTGATAACTATGAAAGCACAAGCTAAAAATACTGCCCGAAGAACTTTGTTTTCTCTTAGTGTGCACACATGTCTTTAAGAAACCCATTTAAGTGTCTTAAATCATCGTGGCTCAGTCACCACATCTTCCTAAAGAGAATTGGTGTCCTGGCTAGAAATAATGGTAATTTTATAGAATTAACCAGCAGGCTTAAAAAGTGTGTGCTCAAACACCTTGAATCTAGCATTCAAGATGTTTGCAAACTATTTCTTCAAACAACCAGACACAGCATAAATCTGTGACTGCTGGATACTGATGGAAAGATAATTTCAGATGGAAATTCATTACAAAAATATTTGGAAAGTCATTATGCTGATTTTTCCCTACTTTTCTTGAACGTTTAAAAATATTATTGGCAACATTTTGTGTTTATTTGATAATACTTAGAACTTTAGATACTCCATCTTCCCTCCTCCAGTAAAGTCACAAATAAATGATACTAATGTAACAAAAATAACTCATTTTGGGAAGAAATATCTGGAAAATCCTTCCTGGTTCAGTAATGAGTCTTTCATTGTTCACTGCATGCAGGACAGAGCTATTGCACAGAAGGCCATTTGCCCTCAAACATACGAAGACTAGGCATTTGATAAGAAGTCAAATAAATTGCACTTCACTTGTCATATCAACTTTGGCTATAAGGAGTTGACCGTGACCAGCAGAGCAGAGCAAAGCGACAGTATCCTCCTCTACCAAAGGAAGAGAGATAAGCTGGGTATATTTACCCTGCAGTCACTGTGGTGTAGCACAAATATATCCCACTTAGCATTATACTATTTTCCCCAGCACCGAGACTAGGAAGGCACTAAAGATATAGTATTTATCCACTCAGGTGAATCTAAAACATACTGCTGATACAACAGAGCCAATGTTCCTTTGGTCTGGTGTTCACTACTTTTTGCTTTTGTGGGAGAGAGGCTAAAGCCTCACTGCTGAATCCCTGCAAGAAGTGACCAGTTTCTCATCTTGATTTCCCTCTGAAACGATGCCCATGGTCTCACCTCGTTGCAGCAGAGGGTTCAGCTGGTAAGAAGAAAGTTGGGAATTCCCATCACCACCTCTGTAGAACACGTTAGGTGACATCCAAGGCGCCAGTGCACGAGCCTGCTTCATGAACTGATGCCGTTCCAGTGCTGGAAAAGAAGAGTGCTTACAGCAGCTGTCCCTGGAGCACAGCCTGCGGCACACAGGCAGCACCATTTTGCTTGATACATTGCATCTTTGGATGTGATCACTTATTGGAAAACAACAGAATGAAAAACTCTCCATCCTAGAGAGCAAGGGAGAGTTGCACAGCTTCACATGGATATCTAAAACAGAAGGAAAGGGATAGTGCCAGACATTCAGGTTACAGCTCCAGCAACTGGAATCTACTGGCACTAGGATGAAGTTCATAGCATATAACCAAATGGAAGAATTATTTCCACCTCTCCACGTGCCTAATCATTATGAGTACAGATGTGGAAAGGTGGAAAATAATGTCTTATACAGCAAGATATACTACATTGCTCCCTCTCCCTTAAAACTCTTCCAGCTCTCCATCAGAGCTTTCATTTGGCTTTAATTTACAGCTAAATAAGACCTTTTTTGTGCCTTTTATGAAAACTCTGTCCAGACCATGTCTTCCACATCACAGTTAAAAGCCCCCATCTTTTCCTCCCTGTGGCCCAAATAAGGCACTCAGAGATGCACTGTCCAGCTTCTCCCTTGCCAGTCCTTCACCCATTCTTGCTATCTCCTTCTATTTATCTCTATGTGAGTACTAAAATTAAATCCCTTAGGATAGCATGACCAAACAGGTGAACAAACTAAAATTCCTCTTCTCAACAGCGATGTCCTGTGGACCAAGGGAGCAAAGCCCATGGAAACTCCTCTCTTACTAGTTTTCTCCACTGTGAACTTCAGATCGCTACTGGCGGGGTCAGGTTCAGAACCCACTTCCCTGTTTTGCAGCTTTTCCATCTCACCTCCTCTTCAAAGAAATCTGTCTACAAAATTATCCCTCATTGCTGCTGCTTTTTGGGGAATATCTAAAAGCATCACCTTACAGACACACTCCTTCTACCACAGATGACCAAAACTCAAGTTTACAAACGAGTAAACTGTGAAAGCCCCAGACCTTACAAAACCTGGCTGTGCATGCCTGTCATTGCTGTGTGAAGCTTTTCTGCTACTCAGGTCTTTGCCAGGTTGCTTCTACATGGCTTCTCTGGGGTTAGAAAAGAGGCAGGCTTTCACTGCCATGTTTTCTCATGTCAGGCACTAACAGAACTAGTGTTCAGGAGACACACAGTAATATCTTGCCTTTGAGACCTCTACCCATTGAGGTCTGGCTGAATTTGGCTGAAAGAATTAAAAGCTATAGGACTGGAAGAGACAGGATAGTCAAACAGGTTGTCTGCATAGACCTCGCTGCTTCTGCATAAACCAGGCTGCGGCTAAGTTCCAATTAATTCTGTCTCCTGGGTTCAGTTGTAGCAGCCTTTAGACTGTAGCCTCTTCGGGACTGAGCCATTCCCTCCACTTCATGTAGCACTCCTGCTGTTAAGCCCATCACATACATGTCCTCCTTTAACTGTTTCACTGAATTTACATGGGCCAAAACTTGCAGCAAAATAGGGAATGCCCCTGCATCCCACCACATCCTTTGGTTTACCCACAGTTGAGGCAGCTCCTCTTAATTCTTCACTCCAAACTCCCCTGCCCTCTCCAATCTGGCTCCAAACAGGCTGAAAATCAAAGTGGAACTTTCAGGGATTTAATCCTAATACCGTGATTTTTCTTCAAAGCACTGTGACCTGAGGTACCAGCTTTCAAGTGTTTTACATCAAATTTGCCTTTTTTAAACTTGTATTTATTTATCTTTAAGGGTTTTCCTTGAGTTCAGGTTTTACTCCTAAAACAAAGACAGGACAGAGAAAATGGAGAGAGATAAAAACAAAGGAAAGGCCTTATTGATTCCTCTCCTGTTCCTCCCATTATCAGCTTGAGACTGTCCTGCCTGCAGGTCCGACCTTCACATCTCTAGTTTTTGAGGTCTTCTCCGAGGAGCAGAAGGCACTACAGGTTTCCTTCCTCAGGCTATGAAGGCAATCACTGGAACCTAAATCTTCACATCTCTGTGACTCTCTGTTCTCTCCTTACAGCTGCACAAATGCATATTTATCCTTGGACTTCCTACACGCTCTCATCCTCTCTTCCTTCCCAGTTAGCTTGTCTCTCTATCTGAACCTGATACACAGAGCACTGAACTCAGCACTCTGGTTCGTTCCACGTCTGCAAAACAAATGATTACAGATTTTTTTTTTTTTTAAATTCTTGAAAAAAAGTATTGATTTGAAGAATGTCAGATTCCTCAGAGTTCCAAAATTTATAACTGTTATCAGAGTTTGGGAGGATGCCTCATTGTTCCCCGCCATGCATTCCCCACTATTAAAGTTTGCTCTTCACCTTTTTCAGACTTTACAGTTGCTGGGCCAAATCCAAGATTGGATTTGGAAATTTAGAAATTATAGAAAAATTTATTTTGCGACCTAATCAGACTCATCTGCAAGTATATTCTATCTTTTTGTTCATTCATGGGAGAAGTCCACAGGAGAGAAATAGCTAATAAGAACAGATATATATATACATATATGTGTATATATACATATAGAAAAAAAAAAAAATGGTATTTATAGCAGTGGACTTTTCTCAGAGCTTTCCATAGGGAAAGTAATTGGTTTGCCTTGAGGCATATATGTCTGTAACACCAACTCTAAATTATGCAAACAATGCTTGCCTTTTATTACTAGTTTCACAACCATGTTAGCTAATGACCTGACTTTTAAAATACCCAGTGTAACCTCACCCCAGTGGCATCTTTGCCTGTTCAGCAGATCTGGCCTACCCTCTAGTGGCCAGTAACTGGGAAGGAATCAGCCACATTCAGATCGGACTCTTAATTCTAACATTCAAATGAGGATTTCCGCTGTTTCATTGTGTAGAATGGTTATTCCTCATGACTTCTTTTTTTTAAAAAAAAAAAAAACAACAACAACAACAACAAAAACTCCTGTCTCAATCTTTTTCTGCTTTTTCAAATCTTCTGTTCCTTCCCTAGAGGCCAAGGAAAATAAATTAGAAGCAGGGAGAAGTGAAGACGCACTAGACCCAAGCAACAGTCACACAAACCCCTTGCAGTGTGGATAGAGGGCTGTAGCTGGGATGAAAATTAAAGCCAGAGAATCCGGCAGCCAGTCAATGAGGCTGGACTGGTTTGTAACTTCTCTCATGAGGTTTGGGGACACAAAAACAAAAAAATCCTTCCTGCCTATCCTCAATACGAGGCAGGAAAGACAACAACAGTCTAGAGTATGCTGTTATCTCCCATAGCACAGGAAAATAACAAAAAAGAGCTTCTGAATGCTTCTTTGCTGAGAACCAGGAAGCCTGGATGTATGAGTCTTCTATTTCCATCACCTCTTTCTCCCTCAAGGAAACTGATTTTTCTGCCAAGTTTTTACAGCCTCCTCATCGCCAAGTATTTCACTTGAGAGAGCAAAAAGTGCCCAGAAACTGTTTTGTTTGGTTTTGGTTTTAGCAAGTGAGACAGATACTCTGTTCTCCCTCCAAAATGGCTAAGCAAATTGAGCTTAAATCTAATACTCTCAGAGCAGGTTCTTGAAGCTCTTGGAGAAATTGCTAAGTGCATCAAGGTATACCACAAAACTCTTTGTAGGTAAATGAACACAAAAACCACATCTCCTTGTTCACAGATCTCCTCTCCTTGCAGCATCTAGGAAGGACCGAGTGATTCCAGTGACAAGTAAATGTATTTGTTGCATTTGGTTCCTGTCAGAACATGTAAGATACAGAGGTCTATTCCAGCTTGTGTCACTGCAGAACTACAAAGTTTCAGATACAAGAGTACAGAGGCAAAATAACCCCAGTCAAGTGAACTCAAACGCTATCCCTGGCTGGATCTACTAACAGAACAAGCAGTGACTTCAAAATCTTTATTATTGCTGAAAACTAGGCACAACAATGTCCCTCCCGACCCTCAAGAAGTCAGAAAGCCTTTGCAGGGTTAACCATCAAGACAGACCATCTTCCTCCTTTCTTTCTCCTCACCAAACAAAAAGTGAACAAACAAAAACCCTTTGCTTGTAGAAGGAATAGATCTAAAATACCCACAAGACAGAAAGTCTCAAGTTTTCCACAGGTACCTCTCAGAGCAGCACAATTCAAGGCTAGCCTAGTTTGAAGAACAGCATGATGATACTGAGGACAATGCACTCACTTGCCTCCCTCAGATGCATAGGCAAAAGAACCACAGGAGGATTGGGAAGAAAACTGTCCAGAGCTATTCACCTGAGGGGAGTGACCATGCCCTGGATAATGACAGTGCTGGTAGTAAGCTATGAGCGGGGAGGAACTTCTGAAAGGAGTCCAGGGGAATAGGGTGGGATCCACATATCCTAGCTCCCCTTCTCTATTAGATTACATGAAGGTCATTGGCCAGAGAATTGTCTCAATCTTGATGCTGAAGCTCAGGGAGTACCTGGAGTACAGCAAGCTGTGCGTCAGGCTTTTGCCTTGGCAGGAGATGTGGCTGGACATATATCCACTCACACCTCACCTTCCTCATTGCAGCAGCACCTCCTTGGGCAGCAGGCGCACCGGATGTAGCAGCAGCAGTATTGTGGGCAGCACTGGCACCAGCACACTCCGATCAGCAGGAGGAGGAGGAGCCCACCAAGGACGATGAGGAGTACGGTGAGCCAGTCTATGGGAGACACAAAGACAGAGGATCCTGATGTACCAATAACCAGTAAGTTCTGAGCACCTCTCCACTCCAGGAGACATGTTGGTGTGGGAAGAGAAGTACAGGGGACACCCAGGGGACAGACACCAGGCACTTACGGAGAACAATTAGCTTAACTTGCTTGTCTGGATCGCCTGATGTATCTCCTGGTGCTTCCACAGAGCAGTAGTACACGCCATGGTCCCACCACATGACCTCACTGATGACAAGGTCTGCCCCTGTGGGAGAGGGACACAGAGATCAGAAGGCTCTTCAAGACCAGCACTGCTTTCAGACCTGTTCCTGCAGGTGACATTGTGCTGGCAACTCCTCTCCTTCAACATACAGTCAGCATGTTCAGATGGAAACAACATAGTCCCATTTTAGTCTGTGGAGAACTCCTGTAAATGACATTAACTGTGGATCACTTTTCTCTTTCGTGTCGCTGCAAAGCCACATTACTTACAAGTGGGGCTAATCCTGTGTGGAAGGAAGTACTAGAGCACTGCTGGGTGATGGATTTTAGCAGAAATCTGCTACTGCTGACTACCAACATTGGTTTCAGAGCACTGTCAACCCCACTGGCAAGAAGGACACCTCATTAACTCCATGAAAAAACAGGAAACCACTGAAATGCATGCACCTTTCTAAGGTTACATGTTATAATCTTCCGCACCTTCCTCTCCTCTTATCAAGAAATCATCTTGTTTTAACACAGGCAGGAGATGAAGCAGAAAGGTTTCAAGAAACCACATCAAATAAAACAGAAATATAACAATTATGCAAGAAAAGAAACATGCCTAAGATGTTTACCACACTTAGGATGTAATGCAAGCTCACACCTTAAAGCTATATCAGGTTAGGCCATGGCACACTGAATATGGGTCACTGTACCACGAGGCACATCCTCCACTCTGCCTTAGCTTGCAGAGCCTTGAACATCCTCAAACCATGAAAAGGGCACTTGGCCCCTCATGACTTTCGCTCCATTACAACCTCACAGAATATGTAAGCTACAGGTGTTATTAGACACATTCATGTTGCTCTTCAGTAGACAGTTACTGGGTCCACTGCCCGCTGAGAATTTGTGTCACTTACGGTTCTGAATGGTGATCTTTCGTTGGCGGTAGTCGACACCCAGCACAGGCTCATTCTGCCCGTACTTCTGGATGACAACGCGCACCTTTCGCTGGTTGTCATTGCAGTCATCAGATGGATCCTGACCAAGAGCTAACCCAGCCTGGTATGCTACAAACATCATCAAATCAGAGGCCAAAAGTTATTTCAAAGGTCCAGTTTCTATTCCCTTGTAAACAGTAGAGAAACTCTTAAACCTTTATGTGCATCTGTTTTGGTTTAGTAATAAAAATATCTTCAAAAGCCACTCTAGTGTTCTTAAAAGCAAACAGAGCCACAGAACTGACAGAGATTTTGAGAATGCAGAAGCTGCAGAGATGACTTCTGCACTCACAACTGTAAGAAGGACAGTGGAAAGAAGCTGGTGATGGTAGACAGGAGGGTAGCTCCCAGGATGAAGACAAACAGCAAAGAAAACAGTCACACAACTCATTAGGACTACTGAAGGAATATCAAAAGTGTGTTTATTTCAAAAGCAAATCTCTAGACACATATGAACTACTGTAGGAATTGTCTATCTTTCCCACCTCTACCCCACTGCATGTTGTGTGGTTCATAACGACAGAAAAAAAACATCATCTGATTCCACCTCAGGATTACATGCAGAGCGTCAACAGAACTGATGGAAGATTACTGGCAATTATTGTCCATTACTCTTATTAGAGACTTACCTGGTGGTTCAGTGTTAGATTGCACTGCATTGGTGAGCTGAAATTTGGGGAGAAAATTCTTACAAACACTCAACATTGCCTTTAATAGGCTTGCAGTGAAGAGGAGAGGACAAAGCTCATTAAGGGCCTCCATGCTATATCTCAATGTATCGAACCACTATTTTAAGCACTCCTCAGACAAGGCCACACACACTGGAATGTCTGCACACAAGGTGCTACCACTTACGGGTCTTTCTGTCCTCCAGAATGTATGTGTTTCTACTTCCTAAAATCAGTAACACCTAGTCCCTGGCCACTATCTCTACTCATGGGCCCCTCATGAAATCATAAAATCCTTATGTAGCAGGGCCCTTGTTTCCTCCTTTGACAGAATGTAGGGCTGCCAAGTTTGACATGTGCCAAAGAGAGCAGAGCTCCCTGCCTTCCAAGTTGAAGCCAAAGAGGACAGATGGGTTGCTTTGGCTAGGATTTTTCCAAGATGGTGTCATAAAGCCTTGATGCTGCAAACGAAATGACAGCCATGCCCTCTTTTTATTAGAGCCCAGACCTGCTTCACCTGACCCATGGTTAGAAAGAGGTCAAAAGCCTATATTCCCCAGTAAGGCTGCTTCTCCCATGCTGTCATTTTAAGAGGAAATCCTTGGAGAACAAGCCTGACACTCACAAGTTGAGTAGTAGTCAAAGATGGGGTCCTTGCAGAAGGATTTGAAGCGCCAGGTCACCATCACGTCCTGCAGCTGCGCAGAGGTGCTGTAGTCACATTTGAGGACCACAGTGGCAAACAAGGTGGTGTAACGCTCAACATCCTGCACTGTCACCAGCAGGGAGAGGCAACCTGCGAACAAGAACACAGAAGACAGTTGTCTGTCGGGAACAGACATGACTTCACAGCTTTCACCCTGGACCACACCAACAAATTAAGTAGGTCTCCCTTGGCCTCATATAGAAACTGAGACCCGGAGACATCACTGGTTAGGATGACAGTCCTCTCTCCCTAACAGGGTGCAGCCTGAGCCACTCATCTGTGAACTGAGAGAAAGACTGAACTCTTTCCTCTGAAGCAACCATTAGCAGTCATTATGTAACACACTGCTCATACTCTGCTTCTGCTGGGTAGAACTGTCCCCCCAGGCTGTGGAAGGGAGCTCTTTGGGCCCAAAAGCGCACAGAATGGGACTGCCTTGCATGGTCATCCTAACCAGATCAGGTCTGCAGTGCCAGCTGTTCATATGAACAGATGATGAATTCTCTCAAGATCTTGCTAAGGTAGATCTCAGAAGGCTATGATGAATACAATACTGCTTTTAGGCTTTAACATTACAGACATAACATTCTGCTTTAGAAAAATACACATCAATTTCCCCTCCTCCTTTTTATTTCTCTCCATAAAACTCTTGTTTTTCACTTTCTGATCACATCAATAACTAACATCTATCACAGCTTCCACAGCATTTTCTATCCAGGCAGCTGCATCCACTGTTTAAGGTGTTACAGAGTTTCTCAGCTATACATGAGTTTAGCCACACTCCGGTGACACCTCTATCTTGTTTAAACTTTGATAACACAATAAATTGTGCTTGTCATTAACAATAGTAAAGTTATCACTGGCTCCCCTTCGATAAGGCAGTGCAAACAGCGCGAAGCAAGAGTAGGATACATGGTCTGGAGTACACCCCAGAGCACAGGACAGGGTTTGCAGCGGTTTGGTAGAGTGGCCCTTAAGTGGGGTGCATGATAGTGGAAAGCACAAAAGGAAACACGGAGGTTTGGAAGGTGCCAGTTGAAAGGATCATCGTGAACCAGCACCCATTTCCATTGCATCTTTAAAACCTTCCCTTCATTCTGTGTTTTCAGGATAACAGCAAAGGAACCAGGGGCACTGCAGTAGTATCTAGATCATATCTGTGAGCACCATTCTTTCAATGTCCTTTTAGGTTGCGTCTCCACAGTATTCTCCAGGCAAACATGATCTCTATCCATCCATAGTCTGTGCAGGTGGAAACTCTATAGCTGCAGGGGTGCAACGCGGCCTCAACAAATATTTCTGCTGTAGGATATACATATATATGTATGTATATCAGTGCAGTACTACTCAGTTCGTGGTTTGAAACTCTTTTGACAAACCAGCTTGAAGTACAGGCAGAGCTAACTTGTTTGCCTGAAAAGTGCTACACAGAGGAGCAGGCTAAACTTCGAAGTGAAGGCTTTCCTGGGAAAACAAAATGTAGCATATACATACACATACATAAACACAGAAACACCAATTATGCAAAATTTCAGAAAAAGCAAGGCTCTCTAGTTCTCACAGTACTGTAGCAGGCAAGATCAAGACTGGCAACAGGTAGTTACAGTGGTTCTTATTCAGCTACATTGTACTTCAGCACATCTTGTTTCATCTGAGGCTTTCATTGTGAAACAGCTAAGTCACAGTATCTTACTGCAGAAAAGCACAAGAAATGAACTTCAAACCCAAACGCTCTAAAGACTGACAAAACCTTGATGCCATAGACAAGCAATATGAATTTTGAACTGCCTAGACTCATGAAAACTGAACAGATGTTCTACGGGTTTCCTATGGCAGCAGCTCTCAGACAGGAATAAAATACTCAAAAATCACTACTCATTGTCATTACCTCTGTTATACAAAAGGGTGAGAGCTGAAAGACAGATTTTCTTTCCTTTTAAAAGAGGTTGAAAACCTACTGTTCCTACTGGATGGCAATCAGATGTCTCAGCATTTCTGATGTTTCATACTAACCTCCTCAACTAAGATCATACAAGACAACTGAAAAGCTAAGGAAAGTTCCTAAACTTGAACTGCATTCCTCTACCACCTTCTGCTGCCTTTCTCTCTGCTTGGGAAGGATGAATCCAGGCCCTACCTATCTAAGTTACCGCTACCTCAGATCTGTCACTTTGTACTGAAATGGCACTGACTTTCAGACCAGGCGAGGCCAATTTTTAGCTTGTGAGAACATCGTGCAGGAATGCGGCTGCTGAGCAAGATAACCAACAAGAACACCTCCCTATTGTTTTCCTTCCTATAGTGGTTCTCTGAAGGAACCAAGCTTCAGCATCTAAAGCTAAATCATTAGCAAGAAACCAGATATCCAAGACCACAATGGTCAATCTCTAGAAGACATGGGAAGCTGGAGGAAAAGAAACAACTCTGCTTGCTGAAGGCCGCCTGCATATGTCAAGAGAAGCTCCTTTTCCTATCCGTATCTACCAAGCACCAGAGCACCGCAGCTACCCCAGGGCTCAAAAGCAGCTGCCAGCATCAAAAGCCGAGTGCTTGGGCCAAGCCGTTGGGGAGTCCCCCGGCTTCTTCCTGGTACTCAGGTCCAAACCTGCAGGCACGGGAGCAGAAGAGGAGGCTGCGGGGAAGCAGGAAACTCTTCCTCTTGGCCTAGGAGAGGAAACCTCTGCACCTTCGCCTAGGAGAGGAACCCCCTTCCCCAGCAGCACCTCCGTGGTGACTGCACCGCTGCGAGCGTGTCCCCACACACGCCTGGGCTGCGCGCTCAGGAGCGCCCAGCTCTTCCGCCCAGGGCCAGAGGACACTTTGGGGCAACGGAAAAGAGGCGGCCTCCCACCCCCCCCGGCCCAAACCTGCCGCGAGGACAACGCGGGGCGCCCCC
>VZSV01000025.1:2409332-2436738 GCA_013398735.1 Nothocercus julius
ATAAAAATGACATTTATTATTAATTTCATTGTGATACTCACTGATAATGACACACAGATATCACAGGCTGACAATGATACACACAACTATACATGATTTAGGAGTAGATAATGGCCAGTGTGCCATGCTTGTTTGCCCTCACCATTTTTCTGATAGCCTTAATGCATAGATAAATTTGGACATTTTCCCTAAGGCCCTGGTCAGTCAGGCAAGGTGTATAATTTGGCATTGACAAAATAGTCTGATAACCAACTTGCTTTTTTTTTTCTTTCTTTTTTTCTTTCTCTTGAGAATTGTCATATCAGCTTTACTTTCCACTCTATTTTCAATATCAAAATTTTTATTTCTAAGCTTTTCAGGAAAACTGTCTCCTATATATATGTTCAGGGAGAGAAAATCAGTGTACACACAGATGTCACAGTGAACCTGTGCTATAGTTCTCTGGACCTGTGACTCCAGTATCTGCAACCAGAGCAGACGTTCCCTCCTTGAACATTCCTCGGAGTCCACACATTCAAAACTTGCCACAGTACTTAAACACCATCAGTGTAATAGGAGCAATGAACATCGCAGTAACCTTCTATCACTAGAACCCACATACTGACACAGGCTGAAATTTTCATGCCATCTTTCAGCCTAAAGCATTCTCCAGAGTTGAATTAATTTATAATGAAAACTAGTCTTAATAGTTTTAATTTTTGGAAGATAAATGATTGCTAATTAGCTAGAATAATTTGAAATTTTATAGCACTTTTCTCTATGGATATCAAAACACTTTGCTAAGATGGGTAAGTAATATTGTCACATTTTTCACACAAGACAACTGAGACAGCCAGAGGTGAAGTGGCGAATACAAATTGTAAACGCCATTCCTAGCTCTAGAATTAGAATTCAGGTCTCTGAACACTCAACCGTAGGTTTATATAACTAATCTATAGCTATGTGTTCAATGATTTCAGATTTGTTACCCAACTAAAAACTCATGTTTTTTTTAACTATGTAGAAATTTATTGGAAATGTTTTCTGATGATTTTTTTTTTGAATTTAAAAATTTCTGAATGTCTGTTCTCAAATTTTTCCCAGCATACCTGGGGTATAAAAACTAATTTTAGTTCTTAAATGAAATGATGTGTGAAAGTCAGAACTGTCAGAAGAAAAGCAGGACAGGTTGACTATATAATGGGCAGCGTACAATACCGGTTTGCCCTCACCATCTTTCTGATGGCATTAATACATAGATATGTTTGGACATTTTCGCTTTCCTGAAATGCACCAAAAGATCTTTTCTCAAATGGGTTCTGATCCACTGCCAAGAACAGAAAATACATTTTTAGGGACTTTGTTTTCTTGGTATCAAAGTTCACCTTACTCGTAAAAGAAAATTTGTTTTAATTCTGGCAATATTTGCTCATCTGAACACTTAGGTTTCTTTACATTCAACTTCTGACTTTTTTAATTTAGATTTTTTATAGCTGTAATATTTGTAGAAAATTGCTCCAATGTTAACTTTAAAGTGTTTTCTTTGGAAATGGACACCATGTTTGAAGTCAAAAGGCAGAGCAAATTTAGCATAAGAGCACTGTTTGCACTTTTTGATTCTTTTATGAAGGAGCAGAAAAGTTTATGAGATCAATGTGCACATTTTTTATTTGAAAAATTAAAATCTTTTCCCATCCAGGGCAAAGTGATAAGTAGTGAGATTATATCTCACTCTAAAATGATAGTCTGAAAGCTGAAAATTGCTGGGGTAGGAACTAAGATGCTTAAGGTTCTTTAATTTTGTTCATTTTATTAATTTACTTTCAAGGAATACTGAGTATTTTGAAGGTCTTTTTTAAAAAAAATCACCTCTCTTGCTTTTCCCATGAAGAGGTCAGATGACCTCATACGATCTCCTGAGACTTTTTGAAGTCCACCAGAAAGATGGAGGAATAGCTTTTTTTCCTCAGATCTCTCCTGAATATATCAGAGAAGCCCCAAATATGCAAATCTCTCTTCAGCTTCCCCTGTCATGCAAGATTTAGAGGAGAGTCTTTCTGATGACTTTAGAGGTGCACAGAGCCCTGGGTTCCCAAAAGTTGAGCATTGAGTTCACCCCATAGAGTTCGGCTTATCCCTGGGTTAGCTGTACTTGTAGTTTGCAGACAAGACACAAATATGTTTGGGAATCTCAGAGCACTTGAGAGGAAATGGAAATATCCCGAATAGCAGAAGACGACAAGAATAACGAAAGTGTCTTTGCATCATCAGCAGGTAAAGAGAATGTGCCATCCTCTGCACGGGAACAGGAGGGCACAGATGAGAAACCAACAGAAGGTGACCAGGCAGATCATAGCAGTGTCCGTGAGTATTTCTAGGTATTACATAGCGTTTTCAATATTGAGTCTACCACAGCTTCTGTCTTCTCCCACAACTTACCCATTCCTTCCTAGTAAGTGTGAATCTTCAGTTGTTACTCCTGATGCTGTCAAATTTAATTTTATCTCTAGTCAAACATGACCTCCTCTCTAGAGGATTTCTGGGCTGGCCACTGTGTCTGCAGGTCCATCTGTCCTTCAACCCACAGAGCCTTTTCCTTGACAATTCTTGCTTCTTGGAAATGTCTCCATAGCCAGTACAGCAATTAATTCGGTAGTAATTCATCTTTCTTTGTGCTCTGGGTTACTAAATGTAAACTCAATCACAAGGGCGTGTATGTTGTTTTTAATGCTGCTTTTACATTAAAATGCCTGTATAGGTCCTTTGAATCCAGTGACCAGAGATTCAGCATGTCATCTTACACACTAGATTTAAATAGCATAGATAACAGAATCCAGTAGTGACTCATCTGCAGAACTTTGCAAGGCTTATGCTGACACATTGTTTTTGTCGTTTGTTTGATCTTCCTCTAATACATATATTTTTTTTCTGTAATAGGATATGTTTCTTCTGCTACGTTCTAAAATATGGTTATTTGAAGTCGGACTTTTCTGTAGACAACAGAACATTCATTGGTGAACAGAAGGGATTTATTTTTCTTTTACTAACCTGAAACTATATATTTATTTAAATATAATATAATAATACAAATTTATTTAAAATTAACCTGTATGAGTAAAGTGGTTGAGAATATTCCTACTTAGTGATCCCAATTATCCTTTGCAGAAGAAAGCAAAACTAATCTTCCAAAGGAATCTCCAACTACAGAGGAACAGGAGGAAGAATTTGAGCAAGTGGAATCTGACCTTGATCTAATTCGTGAGTACTGTTTCCCACCGAGGAGTTCCTGGCATGCACTTAAAAATTCTCCTGCTTTCTAGTTTCCTAGTTTGTCTCAGACCAGAGCTACCAAGTTACACCCAGTGGGTTGCTCTTCTTCTTTTTAACTGGCTTACCTTGTGTACTTTCTTTCATTCTTTCCCACGGCTAGTATCTGACTGATGTGGGGGGGGTGCATTGTATTTTTGTTACTGATACAACAGTATCTTTGGTGTATTTTTCATACAACATCTAGGAAACAAAAGAAAACAAACAAAAAAAAACGGTGGTAAGTTCATAAAATCAAAATCTCCATTACCTTACAAAAAGATAGTGGCGAATCAGCCTGAGGAATCAAACTTGAAAGTACTTTTAAAAGTGCTTATAACTAATTGGACTTCAAGTTGTGTTGCTATTTTGCAGTCCAGAAAAGAACTTTGCTTAGTTAGCAGTAGTATTGTAGCCTGTTGTAAGGGAAAGAGCAAAGAGTATGTGCTTGTACTCATTTTTTAGCATAATGAAGTGCTCTCAATATCTACTTAAAAGAGACACTTTAAACTTTATTTTGATTTCCAAAGCTAAGACCTAAGCACCAAACAAAGCTGAAATGAAATTATTTTCAGTATCTTAAGATCTTAACTTTAAAATCAATGCCTTTAAAACACACTCAAAAGTTTTTGCTTTAATTTCTTCAATGTTGAGCGTTCACAGTAAGGTTTTTAAAAACCTAAGGAAGAGCTTGTTACAGAATGTTCCAGGACAAGCTGTTACAAAGACATAATACACCTGTTTTCTGCTACTGAGTACCTATTACTGTGTTAAGAGAGCAAGGAATCTAAGAATGCTTCATTTTTGCAGTTAGGTGCAAGCATCTGCAAGAAGTCTAAGATTTAAAACTATTGTAACTTCCCTTTATGTTCCCATTTTGGAGATGCAGAAGATGATGTGGAAGAGCAGCCTGATACTGAAGTATGCTCAGAGCCAGAAAAAAAGCCTGAGAAGGTAGAAAAGAAAATCTCAGAAAATTTCTACTATAACTATGAAGATTTATGCTCCCGGCCATTTGTCACTGAAGACTCTGGGATACCAATTAACTTTCTTACTCTTGAGTATCCTTTCTGTTGAGACTGTGCAAATTTAGAGCTAGGGATTTCTTAAGGTATGTTCTCAAAATTGCACTTGCCTAATTTTGAGTACCCTATGTGGCATTAGTGAGATACCTGTGGGTGAGACACTGGACGTTCGTGGTCCTGGGTAAATTTATTGTAAATAAAATCTTGATCTCACCAGAATTTTTCATTGGGCATAATGCTTCCCTTCATAAATATTCCCAAAGAATCACATGATGACCAAGTTAGTGGGATCAGGCAGAGGACTAGAGTAAGACTACTCCCTTCCTGTGTAACTGTATTTCTTTTCTGTGTAACTATATTGGCATCCCCCAAAGGCTCATGGGAGAGCATGGGCAGAAGAGGAGCTGTGTATCTCATATTTTTTTTCACAGAACTGCGTAGGGAGGAGTGGGAAAGAAATTAGGTAGATTCTTAGCTTTTGTGCTCAGAAGGCAAACTTATACAACAACAAAAAAAAATGATGACTAGTAAGTGATGACCTTTGATAAGTATTGTCACCTAGGATAGGAGACAAACTGAAGCACCAAAAGTTCCACAGGAACTTAAGGAAAAATTTCCTAACAGTGAGGGTGACAGAGCCCTGCAACAGGCTGCCCAGAGAGCCTGTGGAGTCTCCTTCTCTGGAGATCTTCCAAACCTGCTTGGACGCAGTCCTGTGCCACGTGCTCTAGATGACCCTGCATGTGCAGGGGGGTTGGACTAGATGATCTCTAGAGGTCCCTTCCAACCTTAAGCATTCTGTGACTCTGTGATTCTATGATACGGCTTTGAGAAGTGCTTGTGGTTTCCTCTGCAAACATGGTCAATTTGCTATTGAAGACTGGATTTTTGCTTGTCTATATCTGTATATAAATATTAAAGAATTGAACATGAGTGTTGCTTGGTTTGATCACTTGTTTGTAGCTCAGTTCCTAATAATTTGAGGCACATCTCTTACATTTTGTCTGAAAAGAGAACACTGAACTGATAGAGTGCGAATCCTTACAGGTACAAAGGATCTGGCAGAGGCAAGAAGAGTGTCCTGTAACAGAGATGGAAGGATGAAACACAAAATTTCTAAGGTCTTCATTTGTCCTTTACCCTCAGTGATAGGGGTTTGATGCACTTTACCTTCACTATCTATTGAACAAAACAATTCCTTGTCATCAGGATGAAAGCCACCAGATTCAATATTCCCATCTCAGTTTTGGTTGAAGTATGCATTGTTTCTTTCCATCTAGTAAAGTTTTCTAGAAACCCAGTATCAAATATTTTCCTTATTAAGTTTTCTCAGGCATTCTTTTGGATATGACTGCATGAGAACTGTAAACCTATCAATGATGGATAGCCAAACACTGCTTTATATTGCAGGCAACTACGTGGTGCTCCTGGACCTGAAAACTAAATCTCAGCGTTACCTCCGGAGTAGCAGTAGTGGTGGAATTGGGGTTATCACAGTATGGGTTATGTTGTTTTTTTTTATTTGTTTGTTTTAGGATATCAATCCCTTTCTACAAATGAAATAGTCACTTCGTTGCTTAATGGGAGATTTCTACAGTTGCATTGTCACTCTCTTGTACAACACTTCATCTCTCCTAGTCATAACTGATACTAGTTTAGTGTTTTGTCTGTATTAAAATTTAGAAGTACCTAGATGAATGAAAACAAAAGTATTTGGTTTAATTCTAGTCATCTCCTAACAAGAACCTTGGTTCTAAAATGCTTTCTCTGCTTTTGTAGCCACTTATCCAGTGAACGGCCCTACAAGCTCTCAGTAATATTTCACATGAGCAAGTTTTTCAGAATCCCAGCCTCATGCTGCTCTGCTGTACTGTAAGCAGTCGTTTGTGGAAAATGAAGTTACATCCTTATGTTTTCACAGCAGTGGCATTTGAAGGGGCGGTTCTTTTTATGTTACACTCTGAAAAAGTAGATGTCTGTTGACTCAAGGGCTGTTCAGGAAGTGATCAGATAGTTGATTGAGTCAGGCAGAGATAGTAAAATAATGCATGATGAAGCAAATTACTATATGGTTCCACAATTTGTCTTGGTTCTGCAGTATGTGTCCAATATATCTTTTTTTTATGTGTAATGTTTTAACTCCAGTAATGAGCAATAGATTGGCAGTTGCTGAGAATAAATGTATAGAATAATGCAATCTGTCAACCATAATATCAACTGACTCATGAACAAGTAAATACAATAACTTAACTCAATAATTAACTGAATACAACAAAGATGTTGTTAAAGTGTACAAAAGGATTTTTGCTTTTTCAAGGCACACCCTACTAAGCAGTGCTTTGCAGTAGGAGAAAAAGGAAGGAAGCCAAACCTCATCATCTATGAGTATCCTTCACTGAGGCCCTACAGAATACTGCGAGGTAACGTAAAAAGCACTGTTTATTTTAGACAATTGGACCAGTGTTTATACATCTCAGCAAATGGATTAATGGTTCATTTTAAGTTTAGAAGAACATAGAACAACATTAAAAGCTTTTAAATTCTTCACTGGTTTTGTTTAGTGGAACAGCTTTTATTTAGTGGAAATAATAGACTGAGAGCTATTAGCTGGTGGAAAAAAATGCAGTGAAATTTGAGCTTAAGCAGTTTTACATATTGTTTCTTCCTCTTTTCTGTGTGCACATATGGATTAGGACTTTTATGTCTCTTTAGGTGGAACAGAGGAAGCCTATGTTTCAGCTGATTTCAACCATTCTGGCACTTTGCTGGCCAGTGTTGGTAGCAGTCCTGACTACATGTTGACAATCTGGGACTGGAAACAGGAAAAGATTGTGCTGAGGTCAAAAGCTTTTTCCCAGGATGTTTACAAGGTCACATTTTCTCCTGATAACGAAGAGCAGCTAACCACGTCTGGGACAGGACACATCAAGTAGGTTTACTCGTTATGAGTAATGTGCATGAGCTGTAAAGTCACAATGTCTAGAAGCTGAATAACATCAAATGTACTACTAGCAGATATGGACCAATAAAGAATGCTATTTTACCTGGCTGTAACAATTACAAAGATGAGAAAGTTTTTTAATTTCTTCAGCTAATCAGCCAATTCTTTTAACACCTTTGCTATCCAAAAGGCACAATGCTTGGTGTCCAATGCCTGTACCACTGGCTCCATTATTAATTCCAAAAAGCACTGTGCAGAATTAATTACAAATATGTACATCTCTTCTAGCTGTAAACATAGCATACATGCCCCCTCTGCCTCTGGGGCTTTTCACCTTTGATCTTTTGAGCTCAACAGCTGCTTGGGCAGCTGCTAGCACTAATTGCTGAGACATGGCTCAAGATACCTATCTTACCATCAGAAACCTGCAAGAAACCATTATGAAAAATATACTTCCATATGCTCCTGTCTCTGGGAAGTTTATGGAATCTTTTGTAGTGAAAAATGAATCACAGCTCTAAGCTCCTGGGAATAGGAATAGGCTTTGTGCTGAGTGTTGAAACTAAAGACTTCTGGGTTTAAACAGGTATCAGAACAAAATCTCCAGATCTTGTAGTATGGTTTCAAGGTGCATCTGAAGTAAGAAATGGTTTATTTAGACCCAGAAAAAATGTGGCTTAGAAAACATTAGTTGTGGAAATCACACAAACCAAGCTCTTTTGTAGTCTTTCTTTTGAGTTACAATGCTATGAATAAAGACTGATAGAGCATTTTTTATAACACTGATATACATGAACCTTAAATCAAATGTAGTCCCAAATTCTGATTTCCAACTCCTGTCTTAAACGTGATATGCCTCCTGCACACAGAGGAACCCTAATTGCAGCAGATATTATTATTTTCGAAAATACGGTAATTTAAAATGTGTTTTATACTGCTATAAATTTAATGATAAATTAGAAATATCTGTGAAGATCTAGGATAAAGAGAGGTTTTGTAGTCTTGTCTAAGTCCCTGGGGTATTTGGATGAAATTCAGTGGAGGACACAGTCACTTGAATTTATCCAAGTTAAACATCAGACACTGGAGATAGCAAGAGTGAAATGGCCTTCCTCAAGTATAATGGATGTAGAAGGGAGAGTAGATCTATGTTTTTGTTTTTTAACTTATTTTAAATGGTAGTTTAGGCTTCATTCTGCCCCTGCCAGATGCTTTTTCTATATTTCTTTCCATAGGATTAGGATAGAGAAAAACTGTGTCGTTACAAAGCTTAATGTGATTTTAGAAAAGGAAGTCCAAATTCTCCCGTGGAAAAAAAATAGAATAATAAATTAATAGCTTTCACCTCAGAAGTATCTCTGGTAAGATTATTTCAAAGGCAGAGTGTGTTTAGGAAATCTTGTATCTGAAAGGGAGCTATTTTCTATACTCAGGTTCTGGAAAATGGCCCTCACCTTCACTGGTCTCAAGTTACAAGGGGCCTTGGGCAGATTTGGAAAAACAGCGGTGACTGATGTGATAGGGTACGTGGAGCTGCCTGATGGAAAGGTAAGTCAGAGAAAGTTCCCTCTCAGGCTTTGCTTTAGAGTCTAATGCGTAAGTTGGAGAGTTACTATTTGCTTCAAAATGAGGAAAATTAGACCTTCATTGCACTGCCATGATAAGCTAATATTGGCATTAATTTGCCAGAAAAATGCCTTGCTTTGTAATGATTGAAAAGTACAGTTAATATTGGAATTCCCAAAGGAAAGATCTGTGTTAGTCTATACCTGAGGCTTCTGTAATGGAGTAGTGAAAACATTAAGAGTAAATAAATCAAAGAATATTATTCCTTTATCCTTCAACGTTTCAATGCAATGATACGTGGTGAATGATAAGCTATGTTTCTCAAAAGTTGAATTTCCTACCATTTATTCCTTCCTTCTCTTGCAAATATTTGTATATTGCTACGAATTCAATGTTTTCACAGGAAAAAGCCCCAAGTATTTACTAGATTCTTGCCAATATTTCTGTGTAGTTAAGTGGTGGTGCTTACGTTCTGCTTTTTGTTGGCTTTGAAGGTTATCTCGGGGGCTGAGTGGGGCAACTTGCTGCTTTGGGAAGGAGGTCTCATTAAAGTAGAGCTCTGCCGAGCTGGCCGCAAGCCTTGTCACAACGGCCCGGTGAGCCAGTTGATTCTAGATGAAGGAGAGCTTGTGACTGTTGGAAAAGATGGCTTCATTCGCGTGAGTTTTTCTTCAGTGCTCTGTATTTAGATGTGCAAGTTTGTGGTCAGCAGGTAAAGGCTACCTATTTTCTTTACCAAAGCTTTTTTTGGAGGCACATTTGTAATGGAGATGCTTTCTGAGAATGAATTTTTAGAACAAACTTAATAAGAGCATTTCTCCACAGCATAGGTGGTGCTTGAATCAAATAGTGTTTACATAACATTTTTTGTTTGATAGTATTACATTAATCACCATTGACTCTAATAAATGAAAACTAATTTCAGTGATTCTCTGAAAGTTTGATTCTTGCCTATATTCTAACAAATCTCTTTGCAGGTGTAGTTCTGTTAATCTTTATAATTTTCAGATTTATTAATACATTTATTTTTATGTCAAAGGGCAAACATGGCAATATTTGAAATTAATTTTCAGATTACCTGTATGCTTGGATGATTTATGCTAAAATGGCATAGATATTAATTAATATCTCAGAGATATATGTACTGAAATACAGTAACAATTACAAGAAATAGCATTGGGCAAAAGTCAAAGTGGTTTCCTTAATCAGAGATGGACATGATTTCACCTTCTAATTATCAAGGATTTTGCAATCTTTTTCACCTACTCTTTAAAGGGAAACAAACTGTGTCTTCTACAGATGTGGAAAGACTGAGATAACAAACAGGAAGCTGAATCTTACTGTTATAGACAACAGAGGTTTTTAAGCACCCTGTTTTTTTTTGTTTGTTTGTTTGTTTTTTATAAATTGATATAATCCCTTTAGGAAAGTTCACCTTTAGGAGGTAAAGAGTGCCAGCTGATGTCTTGTCCTCATCCCACACAGCAGAACATGAATATGAAATATTTCCTATTCTTTCTTCATGATGCTTCAGTATGTGCAGCATACAGTGCAGACAGACCCATATTTCTGGGACTGCCATGTAGAATTTTACCAGTGTTGGGGCTGGATTTATGGCATCGTTTTCTCAAAATTGGATTGAGATATAGCAGCTGATAGTAGCTGGCTGTCAGTGTTCCAGGTTATATTCAAATAGGTGAAGCAGATATGGCAACTTTCATGCTCTGCCTACAAGATCCACCTCTCCCTAGTTTCTTATCATTTTTAGTTTCCATATTAACTGTATGTGAAAACATGATTTGGACATATTGGTCCCTGGGCTAATGAACACTGGGCTTCTCTTTTGCTTGCAATTCCATGAAGGTGTGGGACATTGAGGCAGTAGATGCTGCTGATACCGTAGACGAAAAAGGTTTACTGGAGATGGAGCCTATGAATGAACTTCTGGTTGGCAAGAACGTCAATCTGAGTTTCATGGTGAAAGTTCATGATCGTGGACAGCCCATTTGGTACGCTCAGGTAAGGTGCACTCAAGTATATGCAGCTCTGTGGAGAAACACAGAATGAGGAAGGTTGTATTTAAGTAACAGCAGGAGTCTGTTACCGGTCTGTATGTATATAGAGAGAGATTTTTTTTTTTCTGTAGAATCTTGTCTGGATCTATTTTGGAGTATAGTATGCAATATTATCAACAGTGAGGGTGACAGAGCACTGCAACAGGCTGTCCAGAGAGGTTGTGGAGTCTCCTTCTCTGGAGATCTTCCAAACCCGCTTGGACGTAGTCCTGAGCCACGTGCTCTAGGTGACCCTGCGTGTGCAGGGGGGTTGGACTAGATGATTTCTAGAGGTCCCTTCCAACCTTAGGCATTCTATGATTCTATGATACTCTGACTTTCAGAGACAGAATTACATAGAAATGGGAGAATGTCAAAATGTATTGCCAAACTTCTTTTTTCCTGGAGTAATGGGCAGGACTGATAGGAGCAATAGGACCGCATTCAGCCATTCTGTTTCACCAGGGAAATTTTTAAGGAATGAGTTTGAAAACATTCAGGTGACATATTTTGTTTTCTCTTCTTTAGGATGCCAGTGGAGCACTATGGAAGCTGGATTTAACTTTTTCAAATATTGTAAGTTAATTTTCTTTTTCTTTCTTCTGATTTCTTCAATTTCCTTGCAATAGCTTGACTTAAATATACTGTATACATCTGCAATGCATTTTGTTTTTTACATAGTTGCACGGTTAAAAATTTTAGCATTGAAGAATTTTTTTTTTTCTTATAATGATTGCACATGATTATCAAAAATATTTATTTATTTTATTCCTCAAATTTTGGCCTTAAAATTCAAAATACTTTAAAGGAGTTTTAACATTTCATTTTTGCTCTATATGTATTCAAGTAATTGGGAATGCACACTTTCGAATAACAATCTATGGTAAAAGATAAATGAAGGTCCAGGAATTTTTTGGCAAAGAGACGTGTGAAGCATGATATAAAAACTAATAGTAGAAATATACAGGAAAAATCTGTAGTTCCTTGAATGATGGTAAGATTTTCCTCGCAGTATAATCCTAAGCCTGAGAGCATCTTCTTTGCCAATATAACAGCTTTTGTGACAAAAGCGACAGCTCTTTCTTAAAAATATTAACTCCAGACTTGACTTAGTGAAAAGCACAGTCCTGTGCTTTTCTTAATAGAGAATGAAGAATTTAAAAATAAGATAAATATTCCTACACTAACTCACTCATGATCTTGTTATGGATATTGACATGGGGTGAAAAAAAAAAAAAGAAAAAGATAAAAGATATAGCACATAATGCAGTCCAAATTTTGTTCATGAAACCAGCTCTGTCTAGATTTTTGAGGTTCACTGTAGATATCATAGAATCATAGAATGCTTAAGGTTGGAAGGGACCTCTAGAGATCATCTAGTCCAACCCCCCTGCATATGGGTGATGAGACCTTATAAGGACTGTTCCAGACTATAGCAGTATTTTTCTTCCTATATTTTACACTGCAGACACATGATCCGGAGTGCCTGTACACCTTTCACTCTGGCAAGATTGAGGCCATGAGTGTCTCTCCTGTCACCTATCTTATGGCCACCACTGCTCGTGACCGTAAGTACACTTTTCTCTTCTTCTCTCAGCCCTTTAATTATGGTTTTTGAAAAGTAACGTGTCACTTGGGATATCTGCATTGGAACTACTCTGTTTTGAACTGAAGTTGCATATTTGTTCTTGTAAAGTTGCTTTCCAGACAATTGTTATTCCTTGAGTCCATTCTTTAATAGTTAAGACAAATTGTTAATGTTGTGAAGTAATGTGTTAGGATTGCTTCATATTTAAGCCTGAGGTTTTTGCTGAGAGAAATTTTATGGGGAGCTTTATAAATTCTGTTTGTTCTGAAGGAATGTCTGGTAAGATGAGGCCTTTGGTTTGAATAACAAAATTTGTATTCAAAGCTCTGGATTGATGAGTATTGTCTTTTTTGCTTTGTTAGAAATGACATACATTTCTACCATTGTATAAGTAATTGTGAATATTAATATTTTTCGCTTTCTTAGCAAATGCAATATTTATAGTGCTCTCAGAAGCTAACATGAAATTACAGGCATTTATTTAACATATATAAATCCTGCTATTTAAGCCTCTCACATTTAGCTTTATTGTGGTTTGAAAGAGCCGCAGGCCTGAGCATTAACAATATCATTTATGCTGCTGAGAAAATGCTACAAGGTCTTTAAGAAAACTGCTTGTCAGCAGTGTCTTGTCATTTGTCTGTGTTACACAATGAACATGCACTCCTAGCCTGAAGATAAAACTCCTACCAGTCGAGCAAATGACATTTAGGATATGTGCCAGCTGGAATGGAATTTTATGCAGACTAATATGTGTATCTACTAATCTGTTAATTTCACCTCTGGGGAGGCTGGATTTTCTTTGGACATTCTCCCATCTTCATACATCTAAATATTTTTCTCTCTAGGCAATTCCAAGTAGCAGCATATCTTCATTTCCTGTTATCAGTACAGATCTCCCTTAGAATATGCCACTGTTCTGTGATTACTTGAGAATTTCAAATGGTGGTCAGTATGGGACTTCTAATGACAACCTTCAGTCCTTAGTAGTCTCTGGGAGCGTTTAACTAAGAGAGAGGAAAACTTACGTTTTATATGTGGCTCCGTGCTAGCTTTAGTGCTATATAACCATCAGCCATGCCTTTCCAGATGGGTGTTTGGTATTTAAAGAAAAACGATAATACATTTCCGTCCAGCTTTTCATTAAAAGAAATGGCATGAATCTTAGGTAGTAAATGACACAGCAAAACCCAGGTTCCTACTGTCTCTTTTCCACACAGGATCAGTGCGTATCTATGATTTCATCAGCAAAAGTCAATTGAGTGAAATGAAGTTTAAACAAGGAGGAACAGCACTGACATGGGCACCTCGTGTAGTAAGTTTTGCTAGTGTGTTAGTAGGAATTCATAAAGGATCTATGAGAAAACAAAGAAAAGTCGCTATTCAGGACATACTGGAATCTACTGTAATATGCATATTTACAGTTTTGTCTAGTTTTGTCTATATGTATAGTAATACATAAAAAGTTATGTGAACAGTTTGACTTTACCATGGATTGTCAGACTTTCTGTTTTGTGTCTTGCAGAGATTAAAAATCAGACTTTGGTGGATAGTCATGGAAAATCTTATTTTATAAATTAACAGCTCCCTTTTAAACCAAGCAGAGTTATTGTCAATTAACATTACTTAACACATTTTGAAATGACAGCCCAGACATTCTGCAAACATTTGGAGATAAATCATAAGGACTTGTGGCCAGAACTGATCATTTGTGGAGTGTTGAGTCTATCTCTTTTAGACATATTTGCCAATTTTAATTAAAATTTTGCCTAGTTATGTTCTTGAGGGAACAGAGCAAGCCTAGTGGGTTCATTATACAAAAAAAAAAAAAAGCGAGAAAATTGCTTTTCTTGAATTTTCAAGGTGAAGGCTAACAGTGGTACAGTGCTCTTGTAATTCTGGCTGTGCAGACTTGCAGCGACGCTATAGGTGATGAGGTATCCTTCATGAGGAAAGCTGATTGTCACAATAAATGCCAGCCAATCCAGACCTCCTATTTCCAGCTCAAGCTCCGTCAAGAAGCTGATGATATATATGAGAACGAACGACCTCTGCCCCTTAAGTTGAAGCTACATCCTTACTAACATTGACAGTCCCTATGGCGTGGTATATCTGGTACCCCTCTTTCCCTCAGGGGGAAAAAGAAAGGCACAAACAATAACCCAAATCTTCCTCCTCCCTTTTATAGAATGAATTTAAAACAACATTCTTCATGTATGGAACGTTCTTTGTGCATTTCCATGTAGCATGGGATATAAAATATATTACAGGTGAACACCAGAGCACGTCCATATCGGTCTTTAGTCTAAGCCCTCTGACGTATACTATAGTTTCTTTTTCTTCCTCCTTCTTCTGCTCAAAGGTAAATCCTAAAGGAGGTCTGATTGCTGTGGGCTTTGAAGATGGTGTTGTGCGTATCATTGAAGTTTATGATCCCAAAGGATTGGCCATTGTGGCAGGACGGGCTAATGTAGGGAAGGCAGAGATGAATCTGAAACAAGCTTTCAAACCTCACACCGCAGCAGTTACAGCCTTGGCATATGAACGCAATGGAGAAGTGCTTGCTACTGGGGTATGTGTCACTTCCTTCCGTTATTTTCATCAAGATACAGTTGTAGAGATTGCTTTTTATATATATATTTATATATATATATCTATAAGGTGAAGTTTATTCACTAACAACACATCATGCTTCCAGTATTTCTTTTCATTGCTTGTAATAGTTCTCTGTAGTGTATGATCTGTTTATATTCACCTTTGTTTTCTGAAGGAAAGCAACCATGCAAATGATACAATTCATTTTGTAAACTACTGGAGTACTTAGTGTGAGCTCTGTAATCCCCTTTGAGGATGGATTTGTTTCGTTTTGGAATTAGTTTAGCAGTAGCTTGGAATTAGTAAGCAAGTTCATGTGTTCCCCACCTTGGCACCACTCCAGCTGCTACCGTGTACCACTTTGCATTACAACAGCAGTGACCAATCTGCTTGTCAGTCTTGCAGTGTGCCTGCAAGTCTTTGAGATGTTTTCCAGTCACTGTGGTCTTCAGTGCAGTCTCTCTTTTTAAAAAATATCCTTCAGCTGTAATCAATTCATTTGCAGTTCCACATTCCTTGAGCTGAATCATCTTACCACAGTATCTGAGCAGTCAAACTTGGTGTCATGCATGGGTTCTGGATTTTCTTGTTATCTGGGGAAGATCAGGCAGGGCTGTCTTATTGTAACAGCCACCTCTGCAATAAGTTGGTGTATGAACCACAGGAAATGATCAAGGGGGGTCCCTCACAGACCTCTACTCTTTGGGGTAATGGGCAGAACGTGCATGGATGGAGCTCCCAAGGGAGGACCATCAGGACAATTAAGGCCTATGGTTGCACTGAAGGCCCAGGAGCAGGGCAAGTAGGATTTTTCCTCAGCATCATAAAGTCCAATTCTAAGCCTCCAAGGCATGTGGAGGACTCCTCTCTCTAGCCACAAGCAGTCTGAAGTATGTTCATTTCATGGAGTACCCACAGCCTGTCAAATTGTTTCGATAAGCTTTGATTCAGTCATCTATGTTTTTCTTCTCAGAGTAAAGACCAAACTGTTTTCTTTTTTGCTGTTGAAGACAAATACGAGCCAATTGGATTCATCTGTGTTCCTGGGCCTGTGCAGGCTCTACACTGGTCTCCACCTTCTCACGTGAGTAGTGAATGATTGCTTGTTTCCTCCCCTAGGGTATTAGAATGTCATTTTGAAAAGAACTTCTGATCAACATAGAAGAAGATTCATCACACTAACTATGTGGTCTATAGACACTGTAGACTCTCTGCTACTTTGTTCTTCAGGCTACTTCAGAATGGCAGGTAGATATCTTTTAGCTCCAGTTTAGTCACTCTGGACCTTTTTTGGACTTTGGATAGTCAAGACCAGAATCATATATAAGTTGCAAAATTCTGCTCCCCATCTTGAGTTCCTTCTTTGAAGAAACAAGCTTGTGCAGTAGCTTTTAAAATATTTAAATTTTGTTGCTAAAAGAGTTACTTGAGCAGTATTTCATGTGCCTCTTGCCCACATGGAAGCATGTGCTTGCAATTGTAGGCAAAGCATTCAGAGCATATAAAGAAAACTTTGGGGGTGCTTCTCTGAACTCACACGCCGTATCTGAAGGTGGTCAGTCACTTACTCAAATAGATTCTCATTAATGAACACTTATTTTAAGAATCTGAGAAGGTTGGAGTGATAGCTGATTTTTTTTGGTCCAATAATCTTGTTTAGAGGGGTAATTTGTCATGGCTTTTTGATACTGACAATGTGTTCAGCGAGATGCAATTATCTGGTGTGTGGTGGGGAGGTTTTGCTATTGTAGCTTGTTCATGGGAAATTCTGCTGGCGTAAGATCTCTTGTTATTATGAACACTATCTTTTTCCTGAAAAAAACAAATCTTGGTCTCACAGCTACATTTTGGGTCATTTTCTTGAAGGCAAGTTATTCCTATTTAGTAGAAAAGCACCCATTATGTCCAAGATATGACAGAGCAATTGTGTTTACCAGTGTCAGGGCACCAGTGCTAGATCTTAGCACATATTAAACATACTTGAAGCATCTGTATGTTTTATACTACTTTTTTTTTTTTTTCTTCTTTAAAATAAGCACCTTGATGATTAAATATTACATATGAAATTAATTAAGTTTTAAGACTGAGGTTTTAGAGACAAGAATAATATTATTGCTAGTTAAGGTTCCCATAATATGCCACCTTCACACTTTGTTAATCAGGGGTCAGATAAAAGAATCTTATCTCTCTTCTCTGGATAACATCTGAAAATAGAAGATAAATACAGGCTCGCCTTTTAAAATCTCAAAACACTCATTATTTCCCTTAGCCCAGTTGTTTTTCTTAACTTTGCATTTTAATGCACTTGGCAGGTAGAGCGATTAAAACAAAAAAACAAACAAAAAACCTAAGGTAAAATAGCATATTCCCAGGCCAGTCCTGAAGACGTAAGGAATTTAGGTAGTTTAGAAACATATGAACTTTCATGCACTTGGCAAAACAAAACCACAGCCCCTTATTTCTGGGTCAGGACCATCCTTTAAAGTAATCAAACTCCCAAAATATCATCATGCTGTTTCCAAGCTAAACAGTGTCAGAATGATAGCTGTTTTGAATACAGCAAGGATGTCCTCACTTCGTTAGCTTTGCCTAGGATACACAGTATAACAGAATCTCCCGATTTCTGATGTCCATTTAATGTGTCCATTTAAATAAGAATACAATTAGAGTTAATGCCTCCTATCTGGAGCTTATTTTTTTGTGTGTGCATCTTCTGACTAACTCTTTATCCTTTCTCTCAACTCTATTTATGCATGTTTCCCATGCATGTGTTTTATGTGCTTTTCTACAGGAGAAGAGTACTCTACTCGTCCTCTGTGAGAACGGCTTTGCTCTCCAGGTTCCTGCCCCTCACCCTGAGGAAGAGAGCACCGTGTCCACCTATGAAATCAAAAACCTGCCCACGCAGTACTTCCATTTTTCCAGCATTAAATCACGAATCAAGGTAAAGAATTGTCCTGTGGAAGAATTTCATGTTGCTCATGTGCCAGAGGGTGTCTAGTCTCTGTACTGCAGCATGGTATTTTTGGTAAGCTTCTCAGAGAGAAAAGCCAAGTATGGTCCACTTGTGACTGGGTTTGCAAGATAATATATGTAATATATTTTCATTTGGGTAATTTTCAGGAAAAAAAATGATATTCCTTGTTGTTGACCTTGACTTTGCAGGAAATTCCTTTGAATGCAGTCATAAAACATCCATTTGGTTCCTTTGAGGCAAATGTGAAAAATCATTCTTTTTCAGCGGTTAAATAGTCCTTATTTTTTGCATGCTTTAAAAACTTTAAAATGACAATTTTTTTATGTGAAGGAATAATCTTCAATATTGAAATTTAAGCATTTCTGAATCAGAACTGACTTTTTAGAAGAAATACAGGTTATAGTGTTACATATACGTGATGCCCAGATCAGGAGCAGAGCGTCTGTGAGCAGGTTTTCATTCACCATGTTCAGTCCCCCAGATCACAGCAGCCTGTCTTCCGATTTCACTGATTTTTCTGCCTGTTGCTCCTGTACTCTGAGTAGCACCTTACTGAATGTCAGGCAAAGCCTCATTTCTCATTATAACTAGTAGGAAGTCAGTATTCAGGAGAAAGAGTTGTTGGTGATTTCCTCACAGGAGGAACCACAAGAATGATCACAAGACTGTTAAACATGATGTGTCAGGAAAGACTGAAAGAATATGACTGTTATCTTGACCTTTTTATTTTTTTTCTTTTTAATCAAAGTAGAAGAATACTATGCAAAACACTGCAAGTCTTTAAATACAGGAAGGTTTTCTAACAGTAAGGGGTGGTAAAGCCCTGAAATAGGTTACTTAATCTGTAGTGTCTCCATCACAGGAGTTTTTTTTAAAGGATAAGTCAGACACACATCTGCCAGGAATATTTAAGTTGTAGATGATCCTGCTTGAGGACAAAGAATGACACCTTAGAAAAACATAGAAAAAGGTCTAAAATGTTTCTCTATCTAATATATTCCTAGGAAAAGCCTATTTTAGAGAATGTTTGATATTTGTTTATGCTAAGGTAGGCTTGAATGGTAAGAAGGTTTTAAAGGTTGTATAAATTTGCCAAGGTCAGTAATTCTTCCACTTAGTGTTCATAAGGAAAGTCATTTACAGCTTCTCTGTTCTATTTTGCATCACTGATTCACTAGAACTTGAGAACCTGAGTTCAGGTTTCCAGCTTAAAGTCTTTCTCTTCAGCCAGCAGAGGACAGAGTTTGGGCGCTCTGCAGAGGTAATATGTTAGTCGTGGTTAATATTGGTAATAATCTGTCTGAAGAAATGCTGACATCTGCTTTTCATGAAGAATGATTTCTGTTTCAAAGGACTATGAGTCAAAATACTTGGGAGGAGGGAAACACAGGGCATTTCCACTAGAGACTCAAGTAAGGTCTGTTTGATGTCTGCTGAATTGAAGGAAGAGAGATTTCTCTAGATAGTCTCTGTATTTAAGTCTGGGATCTTATGTTTCATTTATGAGACAGTAATGTGTGCAAAACATTGATTTCATGTTTCACCGCTTGCTTTAATAGCTGGAAGAGGAGATTGCACGTAGAGAGGAAAAAAGGAAGGAGAAAGAGAAAGCAAAGCTTGAATGGATAAAGCAGCAGCAGGAGATGGGAAAGGAGGTGGAAGAAGAGCCTGAAGAGGAACCTGAAGAAGAGGAGCCTTTGCCACCTCTCTACATACCAGAGGAACCCAGTCCCATCCTCTGTGGGTTTTATTCAACACCAGGGAAATTTTGGCTCTCCTTGGTAAATCAGTTTTTCTTTCATGTTTACGGGATTGCATGCTGTGGCAAGTTTCCCTTCACATCTAGATACTTTAGCAAACAGATATTTGAAACCTGCCATCTCTAGTGCATAGATTTCCTTTCTCATTTGATAATTTCAATGTTCTGTCTGAAGTAAAGCAGTAGTGTCACACATTCATTTTGCTTGGTAAGGCCTAAATGGGCACAAAGACTAGCCTGTTCCCTAACAGAAAGTAAAATCTTAGTTTAGGGGTAGTACGGCTTGTTATGCCAATGTCTGATTTTTCTCTGTGGTAAACAATCTCTAGGTATCTGGAAGTAACTTTTTTTTTTTTTTTCCACCTATAGTATCGATTTTTTAAAATGACATTTAAGAGAGGAAAAATTATTCATAAAATAGCATTTACCTGGTCAGTTACTTCAGTGTTTTCACCATTTCTTTGTGGTTCCTCTTCAGGGAGGGTATGACTCTGGGTTCCTCTATCACTGTATATTCTCCTCAAATGAGCACCAAGATGACCTTGAAAACAGGCAAGATGAACCCTTTGAAGTGATTCCTATGGAGGATACTGATGATAACCCCATCCACCAGATCTCTTTCTGGTAAAAAAAAAAAAAAAGAATTAGTGCACCTGATGACTTTGTGATAAATCCTGGGACAGAGGATGATACACTGGTTTCTTTCTCTGTCTCTCTGTCTTTCTCTCTCTCCCACTCTTTGTCTCTCTTTCTCTCTCTTTTTTTTTTTTTAACTCCAATATGCTGGAGATCTCCCTAGTTTCCTGAGAGTGAGTTTTACTTAGTTTGCAATTGTCCATTAGGAATTCTATAGCTAGCAAAATATGTTAATAATAATTACTAATTAGATATTAATTAGGCCACAAAAATTTTAGATTGTTTTTCTTGAGGAGAGCCATTAGAAGCCTTACCGCCCTTTTATTGAATTGCAAATTATGATCCCTGGAATACCAGCTCTCTTCACTATTCAGCAAAGAGAAAACAGCCCCCCAGGGGAACGTTGAGGGAGCAGTTCATCCCTGTTATGGAGAGAATATAGGTCTTTCAGGATATCTGTGAACTCTACAAATTAAAAGGAGAACTATTTGCAGACTCCCAGTATTATATTCAGGTCAGGACAGGTGTGATCTGCATTTAAGGAGGCAGGCTGAGATCAGAAGAACTGATCTGCAAAACCACCAGTTCTACTAGATGGACAGCTGGAGGGGGATACTGTTTTTCCATCCTGGCACTTGGTCTCTGTTGCTCTGCATGAATCAGGGGTGACACCAGTTCATGGTGCCCAGCAGATGTTGGAATATTCCCGAGGAGCCGATTAGCTTGCCTGGAGATTGCAGTAGCATTATGCTGACTTTAAATGGTACATTTACTTTGGTCCCACTCTACACACTTCAAAAAGTTATTCAGCTAGATTAGCTCTACTTTAGAAGCATCATGTTTTGAGCTGTGTCATGGGTCACCTGTTACTGTTTCTGGTTAATTATTTTACAGTACCAGCAGACTGTTGATGTTCTGTGGGATGCAGAATGGGGCACTGCGTGTTTATCCTCTCCGAGACAAAGACCTCTCAGCAAATACCCTCAGGGAATACTGGTCCTTCAATGTACATGACAATGATTATGGCCAGATCCAGGGGATCTGTTCTAGCTATGATGACAGGTTTCTGATTACCTGTGGTGGAGATGGAAACATTTTTGCCTTCAACATATTGTCTCCAGAGGATGTTCACAAAGAGCTAAAAGCTAAAATCCCCTCTCCGAGGGTAAGTCACTAAATGAAGAAATTCCCAAACTCTTTGGTAAAATGTTTTGAGTGTATGAGGACCTGCAGCTCTGATTCCAGAGCAACTCTAAATATGTATATACATATATTCCTAGCTATCTTCTGTCACTTAATAAGGCCTGTGAAATTGCTGCAGATGGGTAAAACCCAGTTCAATTATTTTGGATTGCAAATCTTCAATAGGAAAAGATGAGTTTCCAAAAGAATTTGAAAAAAAAAAAACCATGCAAAACATTTCCTAATGCATAGGCCCTATGTCTGAATTGCACCTTCTGTATGTTTTATGTTTCCCTCCAAATATGCAAAGTCTGTTTTGTTCATATATAATGTTCTACTATCCTTACCCACTCAAAGATAATCTTGCATTTTCATAGGATGAAAGTACCACAAAGATTTTGCATGTTAACATCTGTCTTAGATGTAATTCCAGTGAAGTGCAATTCTGTTTTGGATGAGGGATCTAGAAACAGTGTTGCAGAATACCAAGTGTATAGATTTTTGGTGCTTTTGGTACAATAAATATACAACTCATTGTATTATTGAATTATTGAATTAAGTAAACAAACTCAAAGGAAGCAGTGAGAGAAACTGAATAAGGAAGTGCTATGATGCGCAAGGGGTGTTGGAGATGATCTACATTCTATGTAGTTTAAAGCTTTTTAAAGTGTGAGGATAATCAAATTCAACTTTTAAATATTTTCAGTGTCAATTGGAAGATACTTTTGGAAAGATACTTAGCAAAGGAGGAAGAGAGGAAATGTTGTGATTTTAGTCATTTAGTTAGAACTGCTTGTGACTATGTGGAATTTTTACCAATATCACAAGAGTATGTAACACTGAGAATAAACTCAAAAATTATATTCTTAAACATACACAACACTATATACATACATGTATACATATGTATGAATATAATTTTGTCATTTTGAATATGTAAGTAGCTCTATATTAACATCTTTATTGTACAATTTCTGTTGTTCAGGCTAGCAACACTGCTTAATGAGCATCTTAATAGAGTTTTGCCTTATCAAAGTAAATCTTCATTAAGTATCTATTTTACTTGGAAGTCATGTGGAGGATTTTTAAAATTCTATCATCATTAAACTTAATGAGATTCTTAGAGAATCAAATACACATCTTCTGAAACTAATTGAGTTATATTACAGACCAATTTAGTACCACTATATTCACTGTAGGGTGATAGCCCCCCCACCTCTTTTTTTAGAGTGTGATTTCTTAAGGAAATGAGCCTTGTGCAATTGCAGTGTCCATCCATCTGTCATTCTTCACAGCTAATAATTGGGAATCCATTCGGGATTCAGCAGTAGCTAACCAGATGAATTACACATGTAACTTGCAATTAGCCCAGGATGTGTTGTCTCTTGTCAAACTGGCAGTGATAGAAGGAGTTGGGGGTGTAGACAACCAAAGATTTTAGGGGACAGAATGAAGTTGGGACATGCAAGCATGTTGGCATAGATGTATATGGACGTGATATAGGATTTGTTTTTTCTGCCTGTAAGAACTAGTCTTCATTTGTTCTTTTATATGTAGAACAATTTGATTTTTTTTTTCTTGACACATTAAAACCTGATTTTAAGATCTCTATAGCAACATGGATCACAAAAGTTTCTTTCGGTTTTCCAAGCATTGTCTGACTTGTGAGAGGCAATGAGAGATGTCTCTTAATGTTTGTAACAGTCCTATCTGAGATAAGACAATGTTTTTATTCCAGAGTGGTCTTGAGAAGGAGAAGGCTGCTGAAGATATTGAGGATCCCAATGCCTACAGGTAAGAAGTGCTTGCGTAACAGAAAAAAGGATTTTCAAGTACTGGTAGCTCTGACTTCCAATCACATATCTCTTCTTGCTTTCTAAGAGGAATGGGAAGTAGATTACCTTGGATTTGGTTTGTTCCCTTATTATACACATGATCTTTTCAACTTTCCCCTCCATTTCATTTCCTTATTCTGTGGAAGCAAGTATGATGTTCTGAGATTTATTCATCTTCAGACTAAGGAAACAACATATGACCAAGGTCAGAGCCCCAGGCTATGCAAATACAAAGTAGGATTATTGGCCTCTCCCTGCAAGGCCTAGGGGGTAGTGCTTTATTCTACGTGCCCTTCAGAGGAATTAAGTTCCCTGGGAGTTTAAGGTACCAAGGAGTGCTAAAAGTTTGCACAAACTATGATCTTTCTTTTCTTCCTCTGAGATATTGTCATCCTTTTTCATGAATTTTCAGCATTGAGAAAGCCAGGCAGAGAAAGGAGTATGAACAGATAATAAAGGAGGCTGAAGACAAGAAAAACAAGAAAAGAGAAGAGATAAATGCGCTGAGACATGAGTTTCTTTCTTTGCTTCAAAAGAATCAGGAGTTGCCAAAGCATATGCAGCTGCACAGAGAGGTACATATGGTTTTCATAAGGTTCTTCTACCTTTAGAGGCTTCTTTTTCCAAAACGTTGCCACTCAGTGCATTAGAGCCAAACATGTCCAACCCTGTGGATCAAACTATTCCTGTGAATATATAGTTTGCCAGGAGCTCTAAAGCACAGCTCGTGGTTTATGCCATTTAAGAGGCGTATGGGAAAAGTTTGGTTCTCCATGAAGATGGTATAGCCTCTGGAGCAGACAACTGTTGTGTGTGGAGCTGTGGGTAGCCAAGGTATTGTGATGCTGGGCTTACTGTCTTTCTGCAGCAGTATGAGATGGACCATAGGATCTTTGAGGAGCTGGATAGGCAGAAAGCACAGAGAATCCAGTTAGTGCAAAAAGAGATGGCTTGGGAGCAGGAGAAACAGTTAATTGGACTGCAGAAGTTACAAAATCGGTAAGTACCACTTCTACTCCTGCTTCTGACCTTCCATGAGCTTATCATCTACTAAGTTGTATCTGCCAGAGGGAAAAAGAATTTTTTTTTTTTAATTTATTATATAATGAATGTTTCTCCTTTTCTGTTGTAATTCTGTTCTTATATGGCTTAGGACATGTACAAGAGTATGTGTTGATACCTGGGTGTGTTTACTTCTTTTGAATTCTCAGTCAGAATTCTGATATTCAGATCAAGAAAGTAACTTGATTCTCAATCAGTTCTATACGGGGTTTTTTTTGAGAAAATTTGCGTGTGTTTTGTCAGTAAGATCAATGAGATCTAAAAACTTTTATTCAAATTTTGAAGAATAATCTATGAAATGAATCCTTGCTCTTTGGGCATGATGCATGCCATCAACTATTTTAGTGTCATTAAAAACATGATGCAAATGCATTTTTTTTCTTAAATATAAGCATTATAACAAAAGATGAATTTATAAAAATAAACCCACAATAAATACATAGACGCTAACAGAAATGACTTGGTGAAATACAGTGTGTAGCGCTGGGTATTCCCCTGCCAGTGAGATTTGAATGAACCTCTTTTAAACACTCCTTAGCTGAGGATGAAAGATACTCCCTGAAGAACTAGGTACAAGTTTCAGTACAGAGAGACCAGTTCATATGTCTATTCTTGAGCATCTCAATTCCTATATTGGATGAAAAATAATAGACAGTATCAGATGTCTTTGTGCTATTAGTTACTGACTTGTGCACTTACCTATAATGATTGTGTGTGTGATTAGTATATTGTATTACTCATGTCCTATTGGTCATAGAGGGAAAAATGGTAGTTGGTTCTGCTGAAATCAGACAGTTCTGACTAATTTGTTTTTTTCAGGTTTCGGAACTCCCTGGAATTTGACACTGTCATTGTTCATGCTATTCGGAGCGATCATAAAATTTCTACCTATAGACTTCTAGTACTCTCTGAGAAATGCTACCAAGATAAGCAGCGTGAGACATGGAAGAAGACAGTACTTAAACAAGAATGGAAAGAGACAGAGCAAAAGGACGTTATGGGCGAGTCAAGGCATTTGCAAAGGACTACTGGTGATCATTTAAAGCTTCTCACTAATATGGTTTCTGTCTTTCATCCCAGTTTATTATCCAAAATAAAGACATTATAGTATGTTACACAGTGACATACATACATACATAATGGATGTAGCCTGCCAACTCTGTGGGTAAAATATGAACTCAAAACAACCTGTATGCATGCAGAATGGTCACTGAGTTGGAAGATCCTCATCTACACCAGCTCTCTAATTGCTGTCCCAGGGGTTTCCAAGTAGCTGGGACTACACTGTGCTGCCCAATAATTGTATGTTCACATGGTTATTTTTTTGGTCCAGATGCTAGAGGTGTGGAGGGGGAATCAGAGGCAGAAAAGCGGAAAAAGTCAGAGGCACGAACAGTGACTACACGTCTTATAGAAAGCCAGCGCGAGCGAATCAAAAAAAATATGGAGAAATCTGACAAGATCAAAGCTAAAATCATGAAGAGAAAGGAGGAATGGGAAGAACTGTAAGTCTTGAGTTGGAAACTGTGCCTGTTGGTTCTGCCTGTTGTCTGAAGTCAAATAATTCCAATTAGCTATCATACAGGGCTATCATATCACTACCTAGTGTCTTACTCTTCTAAAGTTTATAATTTAAAATATATGTGCTTTTACATTCCTATGAGTCTCAAGTGAGTTAAAATCTTTCACTTAGCTATCATGGTTCGCTTCTAAAACATTAAGCAATCTGAGGTTATCACTGGTTCAGCTAGGTAGCTGTATCTTCAGACAGGGAGAAAGAGAGGGGTTAAATTGATGATGACTTATGGATCCAATGGACCATTACAGTCAACCCTCAGTTAATCTCATAAGCAACAAACAGAGCAGATGCTGCAAAGCTGGAATAAATTAGTTGCACTAACATCGTAACCATTACTTGAGACGGGGCTTGTGACGTGCCTTTGTGCTCCATGCTGGCCCCCGTTTTGGGAGACAAGCAAGGGGGGGGACAAAAAAATCTATGAATTTTCATGGAAGTACAGAAACTCTTCATTAGGAAATGAATGGAAATGGAACTAATGTAGTGTCAGAGCACAAGCCCCTTTGAAGCTATTAACAGTTTAATAATAAAGAGAATATTGTCAGTTATTTTATGTTAGCACTTGGCAGACTGCTAAAACATGGATCTCTGATAATAGGAGGAGCACGTACTCTGCAACCCTATAAATTCATCTAAGTGCCAGAGTTTAACCTGTCCCATGGCAGGTCTATGTTACAAGAGTTCTTGGGTAGATAAATAATCCACCTGAGATTTTCCTTCATATACGCAAGGCTATGCATCTCAAAGTATTCACTGGTCTGTGAAAGAGGAAGGTGATTTCCTCTTGATCCCTAACTCACCTCCCAAGCCTTGCTGCACAAATCAGAATGTATCGAATGACCCCGTTTCTTCATCTCTATGCTTACTGTCTTAAAGCTCAGATTTGTTTTGTACCTACCAGATACAAGAACAAACCTAGTGATGACTATGAGAATCCCAAAGATGCCCAGGACATCAAAGAAGCACAGGAAAATATGGGAGATTATAAACTGAAGACAGCTGCTGACTACAAAGTCCCTGAACACAAGCGTATGAACACTGAGAAGAAGATGGTGCAACTTGCATCCCTGGAGGTGTTGGTAGGTAAACTGATGCACTACTGTGAAAATATTCCCCTTTTTTGAAGGAGGGAGAGTAACACATTAGTCCTGATTGTAGTCCGCATGGATTCACCAAGGGGAAATCATGCTTGACTAACCTGATCGCCTTCTATGACGGAATGACTAGCTGGATGGATGAGGGGAGAGCGGTGGATGTCATCTACCTCGACTTCAGCAAGGCTTTTGACCCCATTCCTCATGGCATCCTTCTGGGCAAGCTCC
>VZSV01000025.1:2437762-2479454 GCA_013398735.1 Nothocercus julius
GCTTGGACTCAGTCCTGAGCCACCTGCTGTAGGTGACCCTGCGTGTGCAGGGGGGTTGGACTAGATGATCTCTAGAGGTCCCTTCCAACCTTAAGCACTCTATGATTCTATGATGCCCTTTTTTGAAAGGAGATCAAGTTGGATGTGGGAAGCCTTAAAGAATAGGCTGTGTCAAGTCAGCTTTATTTACAAATCAACTTTCCTTTCGTGAACTATTAATGCTTCATGAAACTCAAGCTTGAGTCAATCCAGGGTAACTCTCAGCTGGCCCTTCCTAAGAAGGAAAATTTGCCCTTTACAGCACTTCAGCAGGATCAGATGTCTTTCAATTTTTCCAAACAAATCCTATCATCTAGTCAGTGATATGCTTTCTGTAAAACACTGAGGTAAATAACCCCTATCATGAAATACCTATATAAAAACAGGGATGTGATGAAAAATGGGTCTTTTTGGAGTAGCCTCTTCATATTTCCACTTGGGGGAATCACTGCTCCTGGGTGCTGAGCAATGGAATCTTCCTGGGAAACCATATGTTTTAGAGCTACCTCCCTGTGTAAGGACCCCTACAGCTACCACATGCCTTTTAACCACTAAGGCTTAACAAGATCAAATGTTGTGCAGTATCCTTGTTGGTTTCCTTGTGACTTCTTTTTTATTTTCCTTCCTCTCATAGCAATTCATAGTTTTTATTTATCTAAAAGACCAATGAAGAAATATGTCCATTGGACAGACAAACCAACAGGACAAATCCACATTGTCTAGCTGATTTTTGGTATGGAGACATTTCTTGCCTTGCATATTACAGAGGCACTGCTGCAGTCTTAGGTGAATTGTTGCATCAGTTTAATGCTCAGGCTTCAGTACTTCACTGAGTGCGGATGTTTCACGGCACCCAGTGGTGAACCTAATGCAGTAGGATAAGCCAATGCAAACAAAGGGAGTAGTTCTTGTTGTATATCCCAGGTTTATACAGATGCAGAATTCCAATTACATCAGATGGCTGGTGTGTGGTGGTGTTTTCTTTTATCAGGATGAGAAAAGTTTCTGCCAAATGCATTAATATGGTCACATTCTATTATTAATTCATAGGAAGAGAGTTAATGAATACAGTGCCACTTTATTACTAAGATCTGTCTACAGGTCAGTCAAGATGCAAGTAAGATTTACTGATATATTTTGATGCACTTAGCTGTTTAATTCATGCCTCTTATACTTCAGATTAATGGATACCTATCTTCAAGTTGGACAAAATTATTTAGCTGATCCCAAAGTTTCTGAGTCGCAGATTGTTGGAAGGCCTAGAGAGAATTAGTTTTGGACATGTAGTGGTTTTTTTTTATGCAATTGCAAAATCTTCCTTGCATTTAATATTGCCATCTACTGTACTTTGAAAATTCCAGCTCTTGTTTTACTTCAGATGGCCCACAATAGTTGTGTTTTCAGCTTCACATATAAAAGACAATCTCATCTTCCAGAACCTACATTTATAGAGAACTGCTCATATCTTTGAGGCTCTGTAACTGCTTTGTTTCAAAGACTGCATCAGAGAAGATTGTGTACAGATGTGCATTTGGTAGTGTTTTTGATAAAGATTGCTTTTAAAACATGGTAAAACTATTTTATTACTCTCTAACTGAATGGAGGGCCACATATAAAAGACAGAGATGCTCTTTGTATTTAATCAGAGACAGATCAAATGGCTGATCTTTTAGAACAGCACTGTTAATCTTCAGTCTGTGCCTGCTTTCTGCACTGCTTCATCATCTCTTGTCAATAAACTTGTAATCAAATCAGAACTGAGGCCTAAGGGGTGCCTGCTTTCCCTCTTACACCTTTGCCATCCACTGTGAGGAGTGAGGGAGAAGGGAAGTGGCCTCAAAGAATCTAAAATCACAAATTGAGGGACAGCTGTCTAAGAAATGCTAGTATGCAGAGAAGTTACAGAAAAGAAGGCTAATATGGAAAGAAGGAAATTCAGTACGACAAGCCACTTATCCATTACTTGTGTTGGGGAATATCACATATTATGTAAGTGTCCTTGGAGTTTTTTGGGTTTTTTTTGCAGATCCATGAGAAGAAAGCGAATATGAACAAGCAGATCATGTCTCTGCGGGATCTTAAGGTTTCTATTATTGACGAAATCAAGTGTTTAGTGCAAGAACTGAAATCTGTGCAGGCAGCCTTGGAGTTATCTGAAAAGCTCCCTATTCCCCCAATTCCTCAGTTACACCCAGAGGAAGTTCCAGAAAAAAAATTCCAGTTTGACAGTGACATCCTCATGAAGTTCAAATGTGAGCAGGAGGCCAAGAAAAAGCTCCATGAACAGTTGGAAGAGTCTCCATCTCTTGGTGTTTTCAAGGAAAGGTTTCTTCATGGTCCTTCCATCAGAGAATCTGAGCCTATGACGCGGGCAGCAAGTGTGCGGTCAATAAAACCAGGACCATCTGTGATCACAGAGCAGCCAAAACAGCCAAAAGTTTTTGAGATTGAGAAGGCAGAGCCTACAGAAATGGAACTGGAAGTTTTAAAGAGGGAGAAGATAAGAAACTTGTATTTACAGGAGACCTTGATTAAAAGGGTAGGAAACAAAATTCTTTTTTTCTGATTGAACAACCCCACTCTACCAGTGGAATATTAGAAATTATTTGGGAAGCTGATGAAGGAAAAAAAAAAAAAGTATCACTATACCTTCATAGATACATGATATTGTCAGCTCTCAGATAACTTGACTAGTCCTTCTACTCCTTTCTCTAGCTCAACATGTTTAGCTCCACTCTTAATACTTTCCCTATCCCTGGTTTGCCTTTCTCATGTGCTCCAGATCAATGAACTGGTCATCAACTTTGATGCTGAGCTCCGCTTCCTGCGACACATGAAACTGAAGCTGGATGTGCAGATGAAATGTGCTGACCTGTGCCACGTCACGTGGTTTGAAGAGCTGCTTCTCCTAAAGAACTTTGAAAAACATGAGGACCTTCTACAGGGGCGTGTTAACACTCTCCTCAGTGAGCAGAAGACCATGCATGTAAGTAGTCTGCATGCCTCTTGGATTTAATATTACGGTTAATGGGTGGCCTAAAACAAAATCAAGCCTTAAAATAAATGATGGCATATCTGTGCTTCTTTTTAGTACTGATCCAGTGAACAGTGCTTATTTTGAGAAATAGGAAGCTGTCAATGATGGTCATTTTTAACTTCAAGTAGTTACAGTTATTAAGATTTAGAAAAGTTTATTTTAATGTGTATTTAGTGTTGTGAATTAGTGACAAATCATACATGTTAAATTAAGAGCCCTTTTTTTTTCTTATATATATAGCAGAAATTAAATAGCTACCATGTACAGATGGAGGATAGAAAGCACGAGATTGCAAAGCTTCAGGATTGTGAGAAAGCTCTTTATGCCACCTTCCATGCATCTCTGGGAGAAAATAACAAGTTTGCCCGTTTCCTGACCAAAGTTCTGAAGAAAAAAATCAAGCGCATCAAAAAGAAAGAAGTAGTAAGAGAAGCAGGTTGGAGACACTTTCCTGTCTATTTTTTTTTTTTTTTTTTTTTTTTTTTTTTTTTTTCCTCCCTTCTGGTTTATGGATTTGTTATAACTACTTCCTTGCTATCAAGTAAATATTTCTCAACCCACCTGGAGTCCTAGACACATTAAATTTTCAACTTGATTCAAAAAACTAAATAGATTAGACCTACTCAGCTTTTGCATATATGCAAACCCTCATTCTGCAGCAGCCATTCTGAATTATAAAAACAGTGTAGTTCAGTCTCTGGCATGATTATATTTGATTTGAGTACTGAGGATATATTGATAATTGGTAGGAAGAAGAGACAAAGCTCTTGATAGCTAATTCCAGTGCTACCACTGGGAGCTATGGATAAGTAATTTATCTGCCATGTTCATGACACTTTCCTTTAATCTGGCCGTTCACTAATGAGAGATCATAAACCCAATTTACAATCATCCATTAGTCACTGGACTAAACATACTATGAAATGATTTCATTTATCTTGGTGACTAGGTTTTAATCTATTAAGGCTGTACAGTGTTGCTGTACATCTCTGTACATCTCTGACTTGATTATTGATTTCAAGGGTGATATGAGGTGCAAAAAGTACATGTAACAGTGATGCTCTTGTGATAGTTTTTGTGCCTCTGTGCATTTTACCTGACTGGTTAATATGTGTGGTAGAATGGTAAACTTGCAAGGTTTAAATTCCAAGTATCTAGCACATATAAGGAGAAGAAAAATCTTTGAAGAAAGTGCCCCCCATGTATGCCTGTGTTTACTTGAGCATATGATCTCTCTCTCTCTCTCTCTCTTTTTTTTTTTTTTTTTTCTTTTCTGTAAAATCATCAAATCAATGGGGTAGGCAAAAGTGCCTGGGTCCACATATTACTAGAGTGCTCTTTTTTGGATTATTAGTATTCATGAGCATATCAGTGTAGTGCTCAGCTATTGCATCTGTGAGTCTTCTGCAGACCAACAGTAATGTCCTTTTCTTCCAGATGAAGAAGATGAGAGTGAAGAAGAGAGTGATGAAGAGTCCAGCTTGGAGAGCGATGAAGAAGATTCAGGATCTGAAGATGAAGTCTTTGATGACTCTGTTTGCCCCAAAAGTACCTACGGCATCATTTCTCTGGATTGTTTACCTGTTTAACTTCATATGCAATATTGTGCATTTAAAATGAAGACAGATATTCTCATTATTTGTTTCACAACAGCACCATTAGAAAGGTTCAGAATGTGTGCATTCTTCCTGAGTGAGACTTTTCTCCTTAGGAAATCTCAGTGAAGATAATGAAACCAATGGTGTTACAGAATACCTTAATTTAGATCTTTGGAAGAAGTAAGCCTTAGCTGAATGCTAAGAATCAATTAGTATGTGAGAAGGACTATTCTCTTTTAATGGCTGTTTTCTGTAGAGAAGACGCTCTTTGTGGGAGCAGAGCTGGAGCAGGGCTGCAGATGCCCACCAGGAACCTGCTGGCTCCAGCTGCTGAATGCCTGTGCAGGGGAGTTTGGGGAAACTCTCCAGTGGAGTTAAATTAAGCTCTTGGTTACCACCTTGTGGAATTATATGGCAATTGCCTGTTGCTACGCTTGTCTCTGGTGGGTATCTGAGTAGTTAGGAGCCCTTTTCTTGCAAAGATCTCCTCGTTCATTTGTTAAAGGAAGGCAAGACTTAAATAGTGTTTAAACAATTTTAAAATAACCCTTCAAAGAACCTCTAGGGTTTTTAAAATCTTTGAGTGACACAACAAGGACTACTTAACAACATTGCTTTATTTTCAGTTAGAATTTACCATCAAATTGCCTTATCACATTTTAAAATTGAATAAAAAAACCCTCATTTTCATAAACTGTATTTTTGATTAAATCCTTGTCTCTTTTTTTTAAATGAAAAAATAGGAAGAAATAGAGAAGATTTTTACTTTTTATTAAAATGATCCAAATTACTAATTTAGTGATGAAATAGTAGGCTATGTTTGCCCCTTCGTATTTGAGATTTTAAGTATTGTTTGTCTTGTCCCTAATTGGACAATTTTTTATTATACTGATACCCCAACTGATTTGGGTTGATAGTGAGCTATTGAAAAGTGTTATTAAAGTCACTGCATCAGACATAAATTCAGAGATCTTCTTTAGCATGAAACAAATGAAGCAGGTCCTATGAACACCAGTTGCCTTTGCAAATAGAGCTATAAATGACCCCCATAGCATGTCCATCATTTATACTGATAGGTGCTATGGATAAATAACTATATGTTCTCATATGCAAAGAGTGTACCGTAACACATATTAACTACCGGGATTGAATTAGTTGCACAACTTAACTTCTGAGCATCTGAATTTAATATTGCCTTTGGTGCATGTTTAGTCCTGGAAACAAACAGTTTTGACTGGATATGAAGAAAAAAACATCCATCCAACATGTTCAGTCACCATTATGGAGCCACTCAGCCCAAATCATTGTAGTTTGACAAAGCTCTAAGGAACGAGCAGTTTGGTGTTATTATGAGCAACCTGCATAGTAGGAGAAGCAAATAGCTCAAGCCTGCAATTACACTGCAGTCATAATGAAACTAAGCTCTCCTATGACCCTTTCCTTCTCAGACTGTGATGAGGCACTCTTCCAAAATACCATCCAGCTCAGAGAGAAGCGGCTGGACCTTGAGGAAGCCTTAACAGAGGAGAAGAAAGCTGCTGATAACCTCAGAAAGGAATATGATGCCTTGGCCAAAAAGGTACTGTGTGTCCTGTTCTCTGCAAGCATCAGCTGCCTCTAGCAGAGTGTGAACACCGTGACAGTGAGATTTAAAACCAAAACACTAACTTTTCAAGGGACTTCAAATTGAAGAGAGATATCCATGCTAGCGTGGAGGCAGGATGCAGCCTCACAGCCACAGCACCAGGCTCAACATGGGTCACCCTGAAATGGTGAAATCAAAGTGGTCCAACGCCAGCTGCTTTGAGGCTGGATCCAGGCTTTAGATCTAGCTCCTTTCCAGCTGTCTAATCCTCATGCAGCATCAGAACTTGGACTCTCTGGTTCAGTTGCAACACCCGATGTAGTCTGACCTATCTTGTATGCCAGTTCATGGGGATGGAACATATAGAGAATCCTTGTTCTAATGCAGATGCATGCTCAGATAAGTGGAGAATAAGAGCTCCAGCTCTTGCGTCTATTTATTGCTCTTCTAGTTATTTTCTTCTGCTCTTTGTCACTGGTACGTTTCTTTTCAGCCTTTTTTCAGTTTCTACATTCATTGAGGCATTTGATTTGTATTAATTCAAAAATATATTAATTTAAAAGGTTATCCAGGATTGAGAGAGAGAGTTCTGCCAAAAAAACATTATGCAAGGCTCCCTTTTATTGTGTCTCAAAAATGTCCCATGAAATATTCTTAACTTAAAACTTTTGTTTGTTTGTTTGTTTAGTTTTTAAAGGCTTTCCAAAGTGCCAGCTGCCACATGCTCACCCTGGGGCCTGACATTTGAGTCTGAATTGTTTCCTTCTCATTCAGAATCAGTAAGCATTTCCAGGCATAACAATAAAAATATCTTGCAGGCTCTGTTAGTCTAGAAGTGTTTTAGATACTAAACAAAGCAGCTGTTTCTTGATACATATAGGGCTTCTCCAGTAAAGGGACATTTATGTGTGTGCATGTGCACAGAAGTATTCAGCACAGAGTCTTGCTTGAATAGGTAACTGAATCTCGTGTTAGTCAAACTCATCTATCTTGACATGTTCTAAAAAAAGAAAGAAAGAAAGAGAGAGAGAGAGAGAGAGAGCGAGCATTGTTTTTTTCCATGTTTTTTTCCCTTCATGTCAAGGATTCTAACACAGAACTTGCTGCCTCACTTGAGAACTTACCTGAGAATTGTGTTTGCCTACGTTTATCTTTCTGCAGGCAAAAGCAATAGAAGCCAGCCTGGACACAGCAATGGGGGAACTGGAGACATTTCAGCGGGAAAAGCAGCAGAAGCTGAATGAGTTGCATGTAGTTGTGCCTTTGAAACTTCATCAGGTAATTCACGTGTTCTGCATTTGTCACTTCTACTTTTGGCAGATGCAAAATAGCCTGTGTACCTTTGGAAAATGGTGTTACTGGTTTTGGAGTCCCTTAGTTCTGGATTTGCTACATTATCCTTGGAGTGACAGTTATATGAATTGAGTTTCATATCACTGTTTCTCTAGGTTTTTCCTTCTCTATTCCTATACTGTCAGAAAATAGGTAAGGACAGGCAGGTTGGCCTATTGCTGAAATGTGTGTAGCCTTCAAGCATTGTACAGGTTTGGTGTGGGATTTTTCTTCAGCTTTATGCCTGTTGATAGTCTCCTGGAAAAAAAAAAATCCCTATTGAAACTAGTGGGAGTTTTGCCAAGTTCAAGAATGCTGAATTGGATGCGATGCATTTATCCACACAGCTGTTATTTCATGGATAATGAGTAGAAAATGAAGAGGAAAACTGAAGACAATGCTCTTATTTCCTCGGGGTTGAGTCTTGTCCTCAGAGAAAGAAGATAGGCCTCATCTGCCTCTGCCTGTTCTGGCTCAACTGCTTCTGAGGCAAGCTCAGCTCTCTCCATTTGCTTTATCTCTCTTTAAAACATTGGTAAGAAAGATGGAAAAGTCTCATGTTTGGCTGCAATTCTGCAGCTCCTAGGTCATCCGAAAGCACAAATTCCCATCTCTCCCTCGGTTCCAGATGCTTTATGAGGAAAAGCAGACTACTTTGTGTGGAGAGAATCGATGCATAGCTCTAAGTAGCCTTTGAGCTTTGTTTAGTGGTAGTGATTCTTTGGTCCAAGATGTAAGTTGTGTCTATGTTTAGTGTTGCTTCACTTGAGAGTTCTCTGACACTTGCACATTTGTTATCCAGAGAGATCACCAGCACGCTTAGAAAGTTAAGTCAGCCTTGCTTATGGCTGTTTCTGGCAGGTGGAGTACTTGGTTAATGGGGAGATACCCAATGACTTTTCCCAAGCTTTGGTATTTACCAACCAGTCCTTGGAGTATCTGCAGAAGAGAATTGTGGACCTACAGAATGAAAAGATAATGCAGAGAGAGATCTTCAAGAAGGCCAGGCAGCAACATAAGCAGCTTCTCCAGGACAAAAAGGAGATGGAGATAAAGATTCAACGTGAGTAACAGAGACTCTGGACAACACAAAAGTTTGCTAGTGCTCTTTGTATCTCTCCCTGGGTGTGGGTAACTCACCAGCTGTCTGTCATCTTTACACTCACACAGATGTCCCAGCTGGTTATTGCAGAAAAAACAGAAAGAACGGATTGAGTGGACTGTTTTGATGAAGTACTGGTAGTGCTCCAGCGTTGCAGAGTCATTTGGCTCTGTTAAGTATTTGGGGAACTTAGCAAAAGGAGAGCTGACTGAGATGAGACACTGGAAGTCAGGACACACAGTTGTTATTTTTGGCTCTAAGTCAGAACTGCTGGAAAAGAAAAAAAAGTACTTTCTCTAAAGCCACGTAAACATTTTTTAGCAATTTCTTCCTCTTTCTTCCTTTGAATAGCAAGACAAGCCCTATTCAAAACAATTCCTGAATGACCAAACCCAAAGATGTATGGGTATCTGGTGCTGTCAAACTCTCCTCTGTGGAACTGCCAAAGCTTCACATAGCCATAGCATAGTCATTCCCATAGCATGGGAGTGACTGACCAGGACTGGCCTGGCATGTGGGGTGGTGGCAACGTAGGCTTGGTCAGCAACAGGACAAAGGGCAATATTTGGTTGTGAGCTATTTATTAGAGAACACGTACCAAAGAGTTCAGAAAAAAGGGGCCATGAATAAGCTACAAATCCTTACTAATGAGCAAAAGCAGGTTCTGCAATGTATGCCATGCTTTTTCGGTTAGGACTGGAAGAGAAGTGTAATCAGCTGATGATGACAAAGTTTGGCCGGCTGGTTGATTTAGAAGCTCTCCAGGCACACTCTGTTAACACACACTTGGAAGAGTTGAAGGTGCAAATGATGGAGAAGGAATATGTGCACTCCCAGGAGCTCAAGGAATGGGAGGTAAGGAGCAAGGACATCAGGAGGGGCTATACATGACGATGCTGTTCTACTAAGGCCTCATTTGTTTGGGACTGAATAGCCACATTAGAATCTTTGGTAATGTGTTTGTTTGTTTTGTGTTTCTTTCCCCACCTGTCATCAACAAACCAGAGTGTTCAACTCTTATTTCCCATCATCTTCTGTCTTTCTTCCAGCTGCTGCAACACAGCCTATTTTTTCATTGAAGTAGTTGACCTGGGTTTGTTTTGTTTTGCTTGTTTATTTGTGTTTGTTTTTACTTTCCTCAAGTACAACCTTCTGCCTTCAGTGTCTAGGTCAGGTTCTCCTAGAAAGCTTTCTTTGGCTTTCAGCTGGCGTTCAGCACACGCTGCCTCCTCCCACCCTATCTGCCGATAACCTTTCTGAATGCAGAACAGTGCTGCCTCATACCTGGGGTGTTAGACTCTGCAGAACTCCAGTAACTAGCAGCATGAAAAGTGCATGACTATCCGGAGAGCCTAAGGCTTCACTGTGATAGTGTGAGCAGGCAGCAGTCTTGCACTGTCCACACAAAGCACCATTGTATGTCACTGTATAACGTATGGAGAGAAAATGGTTGAAAACAGCCTGGGGGAGATCTCAAAAGCTCCAGAAAATCTCTCTGGGCAAGCATCCTGTCTTCTCGTTTTAAGCTGATTAAGATTTTTTTTTTCCCCTGTGCAGTAAAACATCATCACCTTTGTTCCTATATCTGGTACATTTCCTGACTTCCATTTTTTCCTGTTTATGTTAGTTGGCAACATGTTCTGGGCTCAGCCTCGCTGGGGACATGCACTGCTCCTTAGTCTGGAGTCCTTCAGCAGGGAATATATCTAGGTCTGGCTCAAAACTTCTATAATTGACTTTGGTGAGATCAGAAGCGGGCTTGTAGTGAGCCACCTCTCTTTGCAGGTTTGTGCAGCAACCTGAAGTGCTGAGTCATTTGCCATATTAAAATATAATAATGATAAATTGGAAAACCTTCATTATTAAGGGTATTACAGAATTGTGGGGTGCATTCAGGATCAGAGTCTGTCCATGTGTCTCTTCTGTACATATAGTTCTGTCTGGCGTTTCTTCCCTATTTCACATAATTTTTATTACCTGTCATCCTGCCTTACCTGTTTATATCTCTCTAGCAAAGAATCTTAGACCGGCGGCAGCAGCTAATGATGCTGACAGAAGAAAACACCAGCAAGCTGCAGCAGCTGAACCAGTTCTGTCTTGAAAAGCAGCGACTTGAAACTAAGCTGGATTCCCTGAAGAATGATCTGGTAAGCCTTTTAGCCATTGTACCACACGAGAGTTTAGAACGGTTCAGAAACGGTAAGTATTCATCTGGCCCCTCTGGCTCTCTGGTCTAAGGTCTTGCTTTGCGGTCAGCAGTTCAGTCTAACAGTGCCTAGTGGCAGCCTCAGCAGCCAACAGCAGCCTCAAGGGCTGCTCCAGTTCTTACTGAAAGGCAGGTGGGTGGTCTGATCCTGAAGCAGGCCATACCTTAGCTTCTCTATTAGTTTCTTACTTAGTGATTTTCTAATACGGAAACAAATCTATCTTCCTTCTTACCTATGTATAGTTAGAAAGGGTCTTGCAGCAAGACAAAGCTATTCCTTTGCTGTATGGAGACAGACAAATGAATTGGAGTATTTTGTTTGCTCTGCACTAGGGAATAAGCCAGCCAGCTGTGCAAGCCTAAATTAGTTGTCCTTACTTGCTGATTTCTGAGTAGTTCTGACTGAGGAGCAGGGCAGTCATGGAGCTGATCTGCCTCCATTTTACACTTGAGGTAAGTTCCCACCATCTCTTCTCCCATGGTTTATAGGAGTTATCTTTTCTCTCTTTACAGGGAGCAGAATTCCAGGGCCCCCGAAGTACTGAAACCATGGAGGAAGTCAGGCTGGAGTCACAGTTTAACTACATGGCCAGCGAGATAGCAATCCTAAAAACAGAAATTACTTTCCTAAGCAGAAAAGATACATGTATAAAAGAAGACAACACTCTTGTTAGAGGTACCCATTTTGGCTTTCTCCAACCTTCCCTTTCTCAGGACTCTGAGACACCAGCTGAAGCATTCCCTATTCCTACACCAGAAAGGGTATCTAATGCACAGAGTGCTCCTTAAACAGAGACAGAGTTAACCATGGAGGTAATAACCCCTTTAAGTGTGAAAGGAACTGCTTTGGTTATGCAGGGGTTTAGTTGTGAAAGTTAGTATTTGTTTTCCTTTGCGAAATGATTGTAGTGACAAATGGGAATAAAAAGAAGAAATACAACCAGTAAATACTGTTATCAATCCATGGTGGAGATTTGCACTGGACAGACGCAGCATGTGTGTTTGCTCTTAGCTCTTGGTCAAGAGCATGGCTTTTGGAAGTTGGATATGAGAGAAATAATTTCACATAGCAAGTCTAGTTTTGGCACAGGTGTTCTCATATATACTAAAAGGGGTCTGCCTTAAAGCTGTATTTTGTTACTGATTGACCATGCCCGCAGCAATGGCAGCTGAGAGTCGCTTCTGTGATCCCTAAGAGAGTGTTTCTCCTCTCTGAGCTATTTAAAGCCACTATAAAAAGAGAAGGGAAGAGCTATTTGTTTGGAAAAGCAAAGGGTCCTTCCTCTTTAGGACCTGCAGTGTTGAGAAGGGCATGGGCCCAATAAAAGAATTTCCTCCTTTCTTCTGCTTTAAAGAAGTGGAAACGACCCTAATAAGAAGGTCTGATGGTGGAGGGCAGAAGGGGGTGTTTGCCTAGCACTAGGAAGCCAGAGCAAAGGTGAAGGTGGCCCATAATTCCACTGACCAGCACCTGCCTGTGCAGATCAGGGAGAGAGCAGAGCCAGGCTCTCTGTGTTCTCAGGTTTTCTTTCATTCCTCTGTCTTAGGATGTTAGCAGTGAATGCTCAGCTACAGCAGCATTTACCCCGTCTTTCTGTGAAAAGCTCCTTCAACCTCAAAGTGGAGGAGTTTTATTGCACTGATTGTTCAGTGCAAAGCTTCTGAGCATGGAGTGGTTGCACATTTTCTTTAATTAAAATGAACAACACAACCACAATCTGCACATGCTCTTGCTTTTCCTCTCTGCTCCCTGCCTTTTGCCACTGTTTTTTCTTTTTGCTCACTAAGCACCTTCTGTTTCCTTAGGAGAGGGGAGGAGAAAAAATGACATGGATGCTGAAAACCTTTGAAGTGGGGGAAAACACAGGCTGGGGAGGGCAAGGAGACAAGGATTTGCTGAGTTTTGGGTTTTCCCACTCAAACCCTTGCAGCTATGCTGAGGGGCAAATGAGAACTTCTCTACCTGCACCCCTCACTAGAGGTTTTATGTCATTTAATTGGCACAGGGCCCTTCCCTCTTCTCTTGAGCTTGGTATTAGATGACCTAGTAGCCTATAGCTGCATGAAAACATATTTTTTTCCTAGGTGTCCTTTTTTTTTTTTTTTTTTTTTTTATGTTCTCTCAAGGAGAAAAAAAAACACGTAGGCTCCTTCTATAGGAGGATTTAGCATACAGCTAGCCCCAGAAAAGACTAAAGCCTTTATTTTAGATGTTAAAGCGTGGGTTTCTCTTTACAGATATGCGGCTGCAGATGGCGTGTACGTGTAAGGTCGTTAAAGTTGATTAGGCAGAGTGCATAACTCCAGTCCATTCATGCGAGCGCGTTCCTGGGAGATGCCTTCCCATGGGGGAGAAGACAAAAACCTTTTCCATAGCTTCCTCCTTCACGAAGCCCCTCCTGCAAAGAGGGTGCTAGGCGGTGGCAGCAGCTCGCCTGGGCCCGTGTCCCGCAGTGTTTCTTTTGCTGCTCTGTTTCAGTCTTCTGTTCTTAGCAACAGCCCCGTGCCCTAGCTGGCTGCTGCCCTGTTTCTTGGCCCTTCCTGCTGTGTTGCTGAGGATGCCTTCTGTTTCCATAGCATTATAAAAGGCACATATACATCTATATACAAGTGCATAAATATATAAATAGAGGTGTTATACAAAAATAAATACTCATTCTCTTTCTCTCTTTAGAATAAGTCTTTTGCAAAAGGCAGCTGGGTCCCTAACTGGTAGGAGAATGAGTCTCTAAGGGCCTCAGTGGTGGTGGGCTGCTGTTCAGATGTCTTGGTAGGTCCTGATCCAAAGATGTGATCAGTGAATTCTGAGGATGGACGTCTCCTCTGGACTGGCAGCAATCTAGTCTTTCTACCTCTTCAACGGGCACCAGGCCGAGGCAGCAAGGGCTTCCTGAAAGAGAGAGGTGCAAGACACGATTACAATGCATACAGCAACGGGAGATGCCGTGGCTGCTGTATATGAAGGTAGGTAGTCTGATCAAAGAACCACGTTCAAAAAGTCCTGCCTGTATGGGAATTTGCTGCCATGCAAATGTTACAATGCACATACATGCATATGATGTCACAATCTTAAATGTATACACGGAAAAAATGCTACATGATCCATACTGCCAGAAGGCTGGATCAAGGCCTCAAGGAATGGATTTAAGTAACTGTTCAGTTGGTCTTTGTGTTTGACTGGTAGGCTTAGAGAAGAAAGGCTAATAAGGAACAGTGTCCCTGCAACTGGGGGTGGGTGTGTGCCTTCCAGCAGCAGTTCTAGTTTTTGGAGAAATTAGAATCCATTCTCTAAAAGTGGCCTGGGCAGTTAACAGTCTCCAACTGTTACGAGGTCTTTTCATGACACTGTTCTCTGCAATATTAAGGAACTCCTCTTGCACCACACTACTGAGCACTAGCAGCCTTCCAGAAGGCTTTACAGTGAAATTTTCCTGCAAGATCTGCCTAAAGCAATGAGATGAAGCAAGCTCTGAGCTTTCCTGACCACTGACCCTGGTGGAACACGGGATCCCGTCGAACATCCAGGCCCATTTTGCTGCCTATCACTGGATGATGCAGGCCAACAAAGTGCTCTTGAAGGTGAGGACAATCATCTTGGGGCTGGAGGAGCTGGTGAGTGGAGTCATCTGGGAGACTGTAGAGGAAAGAACTGTCTTCTGGTCTTGAACTGGACAATCTGGAGGGGCAGGAAAACAGACAAGGATGCTTAGCACTAGTCACAGATCTTTTTCCTTAAAAGATACAACCTAGGTAATATCTGAGCCAACTGCTTTAATACAATGGCATAGAGCATTCCTGAATGAGGGGAAGATGGGAAATTGGGATGTCCTTGCAGAATGGAAGTGAGGTGATAGGAACTTACATCCATGACTGAAAACCTGGTGCGTGTTAGAGAAGCTGGGAGAAACAGTGTGGTGCAGAAGAAGAAGGAAAGAAGAAGAAGGAAAAAAAGGAGAAAAAAAAAAAAAAAAGTAGGTTTTGACTGTCTCTAAAATGAAATTACCCTTTGCTCAAGCCTTAAGAGGAATTAAGTCTATTTAAAAAAAAATGCAGACTGAGAAAGTCTAGTGCTTCAGCATGGATTTGTTTTCTAAGTCTGGGCTGAGGGCTGGCTTCAAGTGTACACTGAGGGCTGGCTTTTATGAGCACATATCCTTGTAAGCCCCCGTGGATCATCCCAGCCTCCGCCACTGTAAGGAGGGCTAACCTGGAGGATGGATAGTCGTGCTGGACATTTCCATTTTGCAGCACTCTTGCCTGCAGCAAGGTGTTGGTCTCCTCATGCGGCTGGAAAGAGAGAGGAAGACGTTAGCAAAGCAATGGCACAGGGCAGCATTAAGAGGTGGGTGCTGATCTGGGATAGAGAACCTTTTGCTACAGTGGAGAGAGTGGGAATGAGCACTGAAAATGTCACTTTTCACCTACTGCTTAATCACTGGGGGCTGATAACCAATTCATGGTCTTAGTTGTGTCACTACCTTGGCTTGTGTCACTGTTTACAGACACCGAGTCCGCAACACGGGCAGACCCTGTGAGATTTGCTCAGCAAGACCAGGAACTGTTAGCATGAAGGGATCCCTTTGCTCACTGCCTTTTCTACACCTAGCGCCACCGCCCTAAGAAATCAACTCTTCATCAACACTGTGCAGACCTTCCTGCTCATCCCATCTCTCAGACCCTCTTGCAAAGAGGAAACCTGTCTTCAGAAGCCAGGCTTCCTACTTCTCCGTGTGGCAAAAGGTGCCCGGCACGCCAGTAGAGCTCTGCCCCTGCAGCCACAGCCTCCAGGCCAACCGTCCTGTGGTGCCCTGGCTGTGCTCGTACCTGCTGCATGTCCTCTGGGCTGTAATCTCGGGGCTTGGTGCTCGCATAGGCCCCCGCTGCGGAGGGGCAGATGCCGCTGAGATGCGCCCCGCTGGCGAAGCGCTGCCCGTTAACAAAGGGGTGGCCGCTGGCACGGGGAGCCGAGACGCCCCTCAGGGGCACCATGGTGTACTGGCATGATGACACCAGCAGCCCAGCTCCTGGGAAGCCCATGTCAATGGTCTGCTCTGCAATGGGAAGAAAAAGGAAATCTGAGGGCAGGACCAGAGGTGAAGCCTACCAGGCAGCTATTTTGGCCACCCAAAGCCATCCTTGGCAACAGATCCTCCACAGAGGAGAAAGGGGTGCCCTTTTTCTCATCAGCTAGTCCCCGGGGTCCTTCTCAACAAGGTAAGCAGCACAAGGGGCAAAGGGTGCCCTTTGTTGTGATGGGCTACCACAAAACACCCGGGACTTGTTCTCGGCCCAACCCTTCGCTGCTTCCCAGAATGTGCAGCACTTGTGGTTTTGGATAGTTGACCCAAATACACTCGGGGTCAGATCTAACCCACAGGGCAGAGTACATCTTGCACACTAGCCCTCAAGAAAGGCTACTTACTCTGCTTGGACCAAGCTCGCCAAAGGCAAAAGGGGATGAAGGCCACAATGAGGAGTACGATGGAGCCCAGCACAACGCCCACAATCAAGTATGGCAAGTCGCTGGAACGGGCCACCATGGCCCCTGCGCCCAGGCCACTGTGCCCACCACCGAGTGGGGGATGCTGCTGGGGGGGCACCGTGGAGGGTGGAAGACGGCCTGGCAGACCAAGAGACTTCCGAGCTGTGAAGGAAAAGGAGAGGGAATTGGATGCAGACATGTCACCCTATAGCAACAGAGAGCAGCAGGAAGAGCAGGATGCTCCAGAGATGTTGACATTGCTTTGGACTGCACAGACTTCTGCAGTGGCTTTAGAGGGGTGCTCCTGGATGCCAGAGGGTTTCCTAGGCTAACGCCTAGTGCAGTATCAACAGGTCCTATGTGCACAGCTTGCAGATCTGCCAGTCCCAAAGGCTGCTAAAGCAACAGAAATAAAGGAAATGCTCCTCCAAAACACCCACTTGCACTTAACACCGTTGCTACCATGACAGCACAGCTGTTTCAAAAACTGCTTAAAGCCAAAGAGAGCAACTCACAGCAGGAAGGAAAAGTTGTCCCAGTCACCATCTACCCAACGTTCAGGGAGACAAGGGGTAACCACCACACTGAGGGAAATGGCAATGGACTTGCAGGACCCTGCATGAAGGTGCTGCGCGTACCGGTACGGGTATGTGCACGTAGTGAGCAACGGCATTGACAAACCTACTCCTTTCTTCCCCCAGCCCCAAAGTTGCCCCCATCTCCTTTCCTGAAGCAAGATGAAGGACGTGAGGCAGGGGTGGTAGCTGCCTTGCTGTGCTCTGGACATCTGCAGGCAGGGAAGGCGCAAGGCGTCCCGCAGAGCTCGTTACCTTTGGTTTCACAGATCATCACGTTGCTGAACTCGCTCTCGCCGCCCTCATTGAAGCACTGCATCTTGATGTCGTACGAGGTCTCTGGCTGCAGGTGGCTGATGGAGTGCCAGTACCGATCCCCTGAGGAGGGAACACGCAGCGGGTCACGCGCTTCCTCTGGGACCTGGGGCTGCTCTGCAGCAGCTCCAGCTGAAGCAGGAACACCCAGCTGCACGTCTCCTGCCTTTTGTGCATAGGGCTCTTACAGGCCAGGGGATTCTTCCAGGAGGAACCAGCAGCTGGGACCAGTCTCCCAGCGTCTCCTACCTTCCACCACATCCTTCTTGTAGTCGCTGTCGTTGTCGCTGTCCGTGGGGCGGTAATAGATGTAAAAGCCATGGATGGGAGTGTTGTTGTTGCTGGCTGGAATATACTGCGGAGAAGGGGAGAAGGGCAGAAATTAGCAGCTGTGGCCTGCTCTCAGATCCACGGTGCGCTGGGTGGGGAGCTGGGCTAGAAAAGGGGTGGCACAGGAGGACAATCCAGCAGGGAGACTGTCCCAGTGTTGCCACGGGATTGCACAGCCAGGGCTTCATTCTAAGGGCTGAGAGGTATATTTTATACCCTCACGTTCTGCTTCTCTCCAGTAACACAGGACCAATGAATTTGCTCCTGTCAGCCCATGCATCCAGTATTCTGCTCCTTCCCAAGGCTCACAGCCAATATATCAGAGAAAAAAATCCTCAGCACTCAGCTGGGCAAGGCTAGGTGCCCTTTCCCCTTCACTCCTTTAGGCTCTTGGCTTCCAGACACACTACGTTTTGCCAGGAACCAGTGAGCACAGCGGACTCGTGTTGCTGTAGAACAGCTCTGTTCCTATCCCACCTCAGGCCGTGCTGTCCCAGGCCGTGCTGTTCCTGCTGTCTTTCACCCAGTGTTTTATGACAGAGGTTGGAAAGAGACTACCCCTCCTCACCAAAGCTTATCAGCTACTGTTTGTGTTTAAAGGAACAGCAGTGCCCATCCTGCCATGCAGCAATTTCTGGAAATAAGGAGGTGACAGAGAAGAGGGGGATGCATCCCTCTGGTTTGGCTCTGAGCTTGAAGTGCTTGAATTTGGGCTTGTGATCCAAGAGCTCCTATCCCCTACTAAAAATCTTTTGGACTGCACTGCTGTAAATGATTACAGCAGCTAGAATCACTACCTGGAAAGTGGTAAGTGAGGGGCACGGCTGCTGGAAACTGCTGGGACAGTCGGGGTACTAATGAATTCCAAGAATTTGGCCAGCAGAGAAAGCAGTCACCCCATGCACCAATGCTTGTTGAATAAAACGGTCAAGACCCTGAAGTTACATGGTGAAATGCCTCCTGCACACAATGCTAGGTCCAGACAAAAAGTGTTTCCTATGTTCTCAGACTTCTCTTGGTCCTTCCTGGATCATGCCCAGAAAGCTACTGTATCACAGTTCCCTCTGCACTGGTGACCTATTCCAGTAGGGTAACCTGGTGATTTGTGGACTGTGTCACCCACGTATCTGCACCCTTCCCACCCCTCAGGCCCAGGTCATACCATCCACTTCAGCATGATGGTGGTCTCGTTGATGGCATCTGTGAAGGTAATGTATGGCCCAGCCACGGGGCGCTCGTAGACGCGGCTGCTGTAGCCAGATACCACATATGGCCGCGACGCAGCACTGGGCTCGCTCTCTCCCAGGATATTCAGTGCCCGGACACGGAACTTATAGGAAGTGCCTAGGGGAGAAATTGGAAATCAGAGTTGCACCAAGACAGTAGTGAGGACTTCAACGGTCAGCACTGGAGCTACATCTCCTCCAGAAGGCAGGGAGAGCCTTCGGAGAGGCTTTGATAGAAGCACAATTACTGAATGGCCAGAATTCAGCCATGTGCTAAACTGAACCTGCTCCTATTTCCCTCCCCACATTCCTCTATGGAAGGTCAACAGGTCATCCAGCAAAATTCTGCTCTGAAAGGTGTGTGAGTGGATTCAGAGATAAATGAAAAAACATCCTGATGCCAAAGCAGGTCTGGAAAGGCTTCCTTCCCTCACTATACGGAAATGAGGCATATAAATCTGAGTTAAAAGCTCAGAGTATAGGTTGATTTTACCCAAACATCAATTTTGCATTCTTTAAATTGAACCAGGTATTTTCCCCTTTTAAGCGGGCCAGCTCAATGATGCCCCCTTTCCTAATGTGAATGGGAATTGTGTGCCAATATGCCTTGCCTGTGGCCAGGAAGAGACAGGATCTATAATGTCTAGTAAGTGGCAAACCCAGGACACTCCTATGCCACTAGTAACTATATCCTGTAATACAGAAAAGCATCTGCAAGCCTCCCTGAGGGAGGTCAAATCTATGCTGGTCCAAGCACCTGGAGAAACTGGAGCATTTCCCCTTGTGTTTAAGGCTGGAGAGGGGAAGTTCTGCTCACACATCCCAGGCTTAAGCAGGATGTGACGGATGGCTAACCATCCTACGGGGACTGCACAGCTTTACTGGAACGCGTGCCTACCTTTCTCCAGGCCTGGGATTTCCACGGAGAGGCGAGAGGGAGGAATGTCACTGGTGGCCAGGACCCAGTCTCCCGACTTCTTCAGTTTCTTATATTCCACACGGAAAGACTGGATGGGGAAGCCACCATTCCCACGGGGGATCCAGGTCACATACACAGATGTCTCTGATGCCATGGAGATGGTTGGACGGTCTGGGGCCTCTGGAGCTGCAGAGAAGGATGTCAAGACATGAGACGCATTCATCTCGCCTGGGAGAGCTCAAAAAGGCTTGACTGCTGTGGAAGCAGTGAGTAGGGGGAGACCGACACTACGGAGAGAAAGGCAACAGATGGGTGAAGGAGAACGGAGGAAACAGCTGAGGAGGAAATAAGGAAAAATTTTACACTGTAGAAATGTATCTAGATAGGAAGATAGTTGAAAAGTAGGAGGGAAAGAGGTTGACCAAGTTGTGGAGGAGATGAAAAAAGGGTACACGTGAATGAACAGGAGATGGAAGGAGGACTGCAGGGAAGTTCACATAAAACGTCATGGCAGCAGTACTAATGGCAGACACAATTCACAACACAATGAATTGGGTTAACCAGGCAGGAACTAATGTCTCCCCAGTGCAATAAAATGGCTGAGTGAAGCAATCTACATCCCTAGAGAGGGCCCATTGTAGTGCTCAGCTAAGAAATAAGGACTCCAGGACCTGTGGGGACTGGATTCTCTTGTGTCCTTCAGCACGTGACGGTGCATGGGAGCTTGTTCCTCCCAGGTGCTGGGCATTTGCAGACTCTCTAGTGGGGCCTCCTGAGCACTTCAGGTGGTTCCCAGCAAGAGAGAGCTTCTTAGGGGTTCCTTGTGCTACCCCTGGGACAGGCCATTAGGATCAACCTGCTCTCCTGAGACTGCCCGCCAGAGCAAGAGCAAAGGTGTCCAAGAAGCACTGGACCTTGTCAGGAGCTACCAGTGAACTATTCAGCGTTGCAAGGTCTCGCTTTACCTGGTGGAGACTTCAACTCCAGCACAGCTTGGGCTCTATTGCCCAGACCAGGCCCAGCACCCCTCACCCTCCCTTCTCGGCCAGTTCAGGCAGGGCCTTACGGGACAGGCGGCTGTTGTCGGACTGGTTGCTGCTCTGAGTGCTTGTGCCTGGGTCATCCTTCTGGATTTGCTGCTCTTTGCTGGCAACAATCTCTGGCTTTGGGCGCCGGCCTGTGCAAAAGGGAGAGGTGGCATCAGTGAGGAGGAGACATGGAAGAAAGTTGATCTTTGTTCTGATGGCCAAACAAAATATTCCCTTGCAAGGTTGCTGTGGCTCTTTGAGCCAGAACAGCCCTAGAAGTTCAAAGCACTCTACTCTACTCTACTCTCTACAGTCAGAAGTTAAAAGCTATACTAAAACACAAGGTTGTTAAATTACAAATAGCTTTACTCCCACCCCCAACATTTTATTTTCTAAAGCTTACTTGGTTTTCTGAAAAAGCTGTTGTTAGATTTCTGCCTGAGAAGGTGGTAACAAGCACAAGGGAGAGGCCTGAGGGGAGAAGGGGCAACTCCACTCCTATGGGGGAAGTTGCCACAAAGGGAATGTCATTTCTCATGCTCACTGGGCACAAGCAGAGCAGCAAGGGGCCTCAGCTTAGACTTCTGGAACATCTTTTTAATGGTAACAATACTAAGGAGATACTGAGGAGACTGCAGGAAAGCCTGGAGTTTCCATTAGTGGAGGAGAGGCACTTAAGAGCAGATTAGATAAACACCTGCCAGGAACGACCCCTGTGCAGATCCTGCCTGTAGGCAGAGGAGAGATTAAGTGACCTCTTGACATGCACTGCAGACCTACTTCCTATGGCTCCGCAGGTGTCCGGCTGAGCCCCCAGCCAGGAAGCCACTTACTCCATCCCAAGGAAAAGGGAAGACTTTATTTTCCTTGCCCCGGTTTCAGTCATGCCACCCTCCCCCTCCTCTGTCCCTCCCTTTGGACAGAGTCGCTCTGAGCTCCAGGGTGGACACGTTTCCAGAGCGGAAACAACCCCTTGCTCTCCAAGGCCGGCACAGGCTGTCAGAGCAGGGCCGGCGCGCCGAGGCCGGAGGCCGGTGCCTCCAAGAGCCCTTCAAAGCAAAACGCCCAGGGAGAGGTTTGACCTTTACCAGTCCTGAAGGTCACCATGGCCGTCTGTCCCTCGCCAGCGCAGTTGTGCGCGGCCATCTCCACCTCGTAGAGGCTGCCGGGGTCCAGCCTCGTGAGCGTCAGGCGGTGCTGCGACGCGGGGACGTCCCTCACGGCCCAGCTGTCCGAGGCGTTGGTGACCTGCTGAGGGGGCAAGGCACGTGCTGCGAACCCGCGGGCGAGCCTGGCTCCCCGCCTGCCCCCAGCTTCGAGGGAGCACCTGCGCTAACGTCCCTGCCTTCACGTCCCGCTGCCCTGCTGCGGAGGAAGGGAGATTTTTCCAGCCTGCTTTTGGAGGGATTTGGGTATAAAGGCGAGGGATTTGGGTATGAAGAGAACAAGCCACCAGGCACGGGGTATTTTCTTCAGAGGTTCGCTCACCCCTGCTGTATCTACTGCTCCCCTCCGCTCTCACAGAGCAGCAGTCGTGCTCACCAAAGGCAGAGTTAGCCAAAGGAGCCAGTGGGTTTAGGAGCCAAATCTTTCCTACTGCCCAAACCCCGAGCTGACTGTTTCCATGGAATGAGGTGTCTGGGAACCATTTTGGACCAAACTCACTTGAATCCTGGCTTTTTCTCCAGCTGTGCCGTGCCTGCCCTGCTAACTGGCTAGCTCTGCTAGAGGGGGAGGCCGACCACCGCCTCGGGGCTCCCCGGCCCTTGCCTGGGGGGGACGGAAGGACGTCCAGGCCCCCCTCAGGCTGTGCCGCTGCACTTTATACCGTGGCATTTTGGGAAGCTGCGCCTGCCCAAGGACACTTGGAGCCGAGTGGAGTTAAGTCTATGAAGCTTTGGCATTTCCTGGCTCAACTGAGGAACCCTAATGTTTAAGCAGGGAATAGAGCACGTATGTCCGTGGCCCCTAGAAAGACTTGGAAATGGTTCATTTTTCAGTCCTGATGCCCCAGAGAGAGGGGGAGGGAAGGTAGGACCTTCCTCTTTCTCCCCAGCTGCAAGGATAATATTTTTGCAGGCAAACGCACAGGACACTGAGGTGACCCAGTGCCGAAAGGAGCATTAGCAATGCAGGCAACGCAACAAAACGGAAATGCCAAGGCTCTGCTCTATCATTTATCTTCTCCAAGCGTTTGACACTGACTGATTAATGCCTGCCCCGTTTTATTTTTATTCCTGAGCCTGTAGAGTTGTGAGGCCAAAGAGGGGAGCTCTAAAGACTGCCAATATCCAGGAAAAAGAAAAATTCTTAAGAAACAAAGATAACGGCTGTGTAGCATCCGAGTGCCCACAGGCTGTTGAGATTTTAGGAGCAGTGTAGGAGTAGGGAAAAGAACCATCTCGAGTTATTTTCCAGAGGAGAGGCAGATCTATGCACAGTACAAATTTAAGTCTCCTGTCAGTAGGTTCTGCCTTCCTTAGCCATCTTGCACACAAAGAGCCTTTTCTTTTGAGGCTGAATTGATTCCTTCTCTTTGCACACACACGCAGTTCCAGGCAGAGATCTTAAACCCAGATCATTATATAACTTGATTCTAAGCATCTTGGACGGAAAGACACTCTTTCTAAACAAGTTTAAGGGTTATTGGGACTAAGCCCTTCCCATACAAGACTTAAGCCTCCCAAGAAAGAGTCTCCAGCTGAGAATTTGGACTACACTGAAAACATATTACTGCAAACTGCAGCGACCCATGGTGACCTCCACTGCCCTACAGCCCCTTCCAGGTGAAGCGCTGAAAAAACAAATAAAATATGGTCAAACTCCAGTCTGCAAGTTAAGATCACATGCAGAATTAGTGGTTACATGATATGCCATCGGGGGACACATCACTTCCTGGCAGACAAAGAGACCCAATAGTCTGGTGCGGCTTTTGGCATATTTTTGCTTTTTTATTTAAAGTTGCCTGTTGTGTTCTTGTGTTGGCATCTCATGTCTTTGTTTCAAAAGGCTCTTTAAAGTGCTGGTTAGCTGAAACCCTCATTTTAAGCTTTGTTTAGAATGAAATCAAGGATGTGTGCAGGGGTTATAAAAGCCTCCTATTATAACAAATATTTTCATGAAGTCAAAAGATTCCAGGAAAACAGATATATATATATAATTGAAAATGGTGCCTTGCAGTGGCTGGGAATCTAAAACATACCAGATCTGGAATGTACTTGAAGACCAGAACAAAACTTACCACTCAACTGCAACTCCCTGCATACCCAAAGGAAATACAAGAAGCACACAGCTAAATCTGAGCTCTTTTTTTTTTCCCCCGTCCCTGAATCTCTAGTAAAATGAGAAGAGGTGCTTGGCATCACCTCAAAAGCTGAATTTTTGTTTCAAATTTTTGTTTCAATGGTGCTTGGATATTTTAGAGCAGCCGTCGTGCTGAGAAGCGCCGGGAAGGGCAGGAGCCCCCGGGCCTTGCTCATCAGCACTGCTGGGGCTTGCTCTGTGCCGTCAGCCGAGGACCGTGCTTGACAGCACGGAGTCTTTCATCTTCCAGAATAAAACCCTGAGAAACAGGTGGTTTTGGCCCCCCCGGAGATTTAGCATTGCTACAACAGCTCTCTGCCCGCTCCTCGTCGCGCTGAGCGTGGGCGCCCGGGCGCTGCTGAGAGCTCAGACCCGCGCGCCGCTCCGGGCCCTGCTCCTGGAGAGCCAGCGACCCCCTCGCAGCCTGCCCTCCTCACACACCCCTCCGTGGACGGAGGCTGCAGCGGAGGAGGTCGCAGCAACCAGCACCGCCAGGGAGCAACGTGTGCCTGCGCCCCATGGGGTGTGCCAGTGTGCAGGATGAAGGTGCAATAGGGCCAGCAGGCCACCTACGGAATGGGTGCAGAGGAAAGAAAGGAGCAGGGCAAGACAGGGATACCTTGCGGTGCTTCACCACATAATACAGGATGGGGGCTCTGCTGTCAGGACGAGGTCTCCACACCAGATCGTAGCTGTCCGTCTTGGATGTCCGGGGAGAGCTGAGGATGATGGGGGCCTCTGCTGGGGACATGGGCTCTCTGTTGGCTGCGCACTCTGGAGACGCTGCCAGAGGAGTCGTCCCAGGTTTTGGGAATCCAGCTTTATCCAGGGGCAGCTTTGGAGCACTGTTCCTGGAAGGTGGTGTCGGAGGCTGTGCTGAGCCCGGCCAGGCATCTCGCCCAGGCTTCAGGGTAGTGCCTGAAAAAGATGCCCAGAGTGAGTGAACGAGTGGGGCAGGGCAATGAGAAGGCCCTTAAATTCATCCTTTCAGACAACCGAAGGTGCCCTCCTCTTGCAGCACAGGTTTCTTAAAGGTGTCAGGTCCCAGGCAGTGCTGGCTGCTGGACCACTTGAAAAGGTGTAAGAAACAGGCTCTCCTTCTCCCAGTACAAATGTAACTTGTCTCTCTGAGGCATCTTCCAGAACAGTTCATGGCTACGTGGTGCTTCCTACCCCTCTGAAGCTTTCCTAGCCTGGAAAAGCTCAGCGTGCACCAAGTAAACATGTGGCACCTCTTTTACCCCAGGTGTGTCCACCTGCATCAGTGTTTAAGCTCTTGCTTAGTGCAAACTCAGATATAGAGAGCGGAATAGGCCAAGAGGCAAGGCTCTACATCCACTTGTCTTATGCCTGTCACGTAGAGCTAGCTCGGGTGGGCTCATGTGGCACTGCTATCATCTGTTCCTACATGGAGATACAGAGATCCCAGTCAGAGAAACTCTAGGACTGCACAGCGAAAGGGAAGGAAGTGCATGGCAGTTCCAGCACAAGCACAAGGGTTGCACACGGACTTCCTTCTCCTCCTCCCTGATCCTCCCCTGTGCATTAAGCTCTGTGCCTGGATAGTCACAAGCTTGGAGAAGAGACTGGGTACAGACTTACCCGGCCGGGCTGTCCTCAGCTGCACCATGGCTTGCGCGCTGCCGACCTCGTTCTCCGCCATGCACTGATAGATGCCATCGTCCTCGGGCCCCACGCTGACCAGGCGCAGCGCCCTGCGCGACAGCCGCAGCCGGTGGCTGGAGGAGAGGGGCACGGCGTTGCGCAGCCACACCACCGAGGGCTGCGGGTTCCCTCGCACCTCGCACGTGAACTTGGCACTCTGGCCCCAGGGAATGATTTCCTGGGACAGCTCCATAGCGACCTCCGGGGGCTCTGCGTGGGGAAAAACACACAGCAGCTGAGCATTGCCTAGCAAGCAGCACAGCCCGCCAGGACTTTGGACTGTCCTCTCTGGCAGGGATGAGGTTAAAGGCATGAATCTTCAGCCCTCCCAGTCCTGCTCCCTTTCCAGGGGCCCACTGGGGTCTGCTTTGTTACTCCTCCACTTCAGCAACCATGTGAGATGCAAGGAGAGTGCGTCCAAGGCCAGCTGCTCCTCTCAGTCTATGACAGTAGGCACATAATAATCCCATTTTTCTTAGCTGAAACACCATGCTCCAAAAGCCGTACTAGTGCCAACAACAGGCCAGCGCCCGGACAAAATGCACTCCAGCAAAATATAGACGCATACTCCCCCATGCTTGCCAGAATGGGAAAAGCGTGTGGTGGGAACACCTAAGGTATACTGTTCACGAGCAAGGGCTACCGCAGAACTCACCAAACACCTGCACGTTGTAGAAGATGAATGCGGCTCCGGCCTCACCAACCCCGTTGTCAGCCATGCAGCTGTAGGTGCCAGAGTCCTCCTCGCTCGTGGGGTCAATCAGGAGGTTGCTGAGCAGGAACCGTGTCTTATTGTATGCGGAGACGCTGGAACCGTCCTTGGCCCAGGTGACCCGCGGCGGTGGGATCCCGCTGGCCACACACTCCAGGATGAGGCTTTGGCCTTTGGTGACGATGATGGTCTGAGCTTCGGGTGGGTAGATGATCCGAGCTGCCTCCGCCGTGGAGCCTGGCAAGGCGAGAAGGAAGGGAGGTGGGTGGGAAGGAAAGTGGCCAGTGGGGAAGTGTCCTGCACAGAGCACAGGTAGTGGAAATGGTAGGGTTAATGCTGTTCCCCTGTACTGGTGCGCGTGTGCAACCCCAGAGGAGGTAACATAACCCCAGGGGTTGCACACACATACCCGGGGGATGAGAGCTCACAGCCTTCTGCTGCTGGGACGGAGTTTTCCCAGCAGCTGATAATGTCATTTCACAGAGAAGACCAGCTGGAATAGCACTGGTATGTATTCCCAGGGCTCGGAGCGCTTAGGAGGACGTGCAGCGAGAGGAAAATGACTTACGTCTCACACGGAGCCTCTCGCTGGAGACCGAGGTTTTCACCTCCTGAGTCACGGGGTTGTAGGCAGCACATTTGTAAGTTCCCTCATCCTCTTGGCTGGCATTGACAATCTGAAGGTTCCCAGATGGCATGATAAGGTAGTTGTCTACAAGGAGAGAAGAGGAGATGGTGCCTGGTCACAAGGAGCACCCCTCCAGAAACAACGAAGCAGTGAAACGGTCTGGCTCCAGCACTGCTGCTGGCGCTGCTGGCAATGAAGCAGCAGGAGAAGGAATGGGGCCTCGCGCGAAGCGAACTCAACACAGGTACATGCAACAAATGGAATGACGCTGCAAAATTCAGATCCAAATTATATTTTTTTTTCCCCAAATTCAGATTCAGAGTCATCTTTGAATCTTTGAGAGGAGGCAGCAGACAGAGTAAAAGTTACTCCTGCTAGGGAAGGGTAAAACTGAGGGCTGTGTGAGAACCCCCCCGGGCGCTCATCCCTGCCTGGGACTCACCTCGGGAGGCCTCCAGCCACTCGTGCTTCACGCTGTAGCGGACCTGGGCCTTGGGGTGGCTTTCAGGCAGATCGCAGGCAATCACGGCCGTGTTCCCCTCATCCACCTCGATCACGTGCTGGCCATCAAACTTGAAATCTTTGAGATCTGTAAAGACAGCAAAGGACAGCCGGTCGCAGGCTGGCTCAGCATCCTGCCTTTGGCTCCTCAGAAACCTTCCGGAGAAGCCAAGTTGCAAGGCTCGCATCGAGAGGCTGACAACAGCGAAGACAAACAAAATTTGGGAGGCTCAGGCAACAAAATCTAGATGCAAAGGACCTCAAAATGACTATTTTGACTAGTCACCGGGAAATACCTGTTCTGAAAGGCAAGTGCAGGAGAAGGAACGTGAGGCAGGAAAGGTGTCGATCTCAGCATGCGTTTTGCAGGCCTAAAGCTCCGCTTCCAACTCTCCCACGGCCTCAACAGTTGACATCTCCGCACGAGCAATTCTTGCTCCGGCCAAATATTTTACAGCCAAAGCCTGGTTAACCACCAGAACTTCGGTACGTCTCAGCAGTGCCTGCACCCCAGTTCAAAGAGCGGGAGGAAAACCAGCGGGCGGCGAGCGGCCCCCCCGGCAGGTTTGCTCGCGGCAGCTGACACGGTTTGTCAGGGTAGCGGGAGGCAGGGCAGGGAGGCTCCCCGAGCGGATGGGAGCTGCGCCGGTGCAGCTCGTGTGACGGCTCGCGGGCCCCCCGCTCTCGCACCGCGTTCCCGACGGCTTTGCAAACAAAATAAAACAAAACAAAAAAGAGGTAAATGAGAGTAGCAGAGCAGCAGGAACGGATGGGGTTTCAGCAGGAGAGGCCTCTGACCACGCACCTGCGCCTGCCTGCCGGCTACGTCCATTTGGGAAGCTCGTCAGCAAGGGGGATGTTTTCCCAGGCTCGCAGCCCCCTGCCCTTCCCTCCTGCTTTTCTCCCAGCTGCCGGGCCAGAAGAGGCTGTCACAGCAGCACCTCGAGGGCTCCCGTCCGCAGCCACGTCCAGCCTGCGCGGCGCAGCCGCCCCCTCCCCAAACGCCGCCGTCCCTGCCCTTGCCTCCGGACACGGCAGCACCTGGCGGCGCTGGCGTTAAGGGGGTTGTTTTCCTCACGGGGCCAATCCAGGAAACGGGAACGGCAGTGCAGGCTGGAGAGAGGTCTGCTCGATTTCACCCGCGAGGGACGGGGCGCTGAGTTTCGGGGAGCGACAGCCTGGCCGTTGCAATGGAAAAAACTGCGCGTCCTTGCCTGGGGGTTTTTTCCATCCTCCTTGGAAACAAGAGCCCCGCTTGCGCCGGTCCGTAGCGCCCGGCGGCAGCGCGGGTGAGAGGGCCGTGCCGGCGGCAGCGAGCCACGCGGCTGCACCAGCGCTCGGCAGCACCGACACCGCGCTTCCCTTTCAAAACCCCGTGCCAAGGCGACGCGCTGCATCCCTCGGCAGCCACGGCCAGGCCGGGCGCTGTCAACAGCTCTGTCGCCCCTCCAAACCAACGCAAATACGCGGTGCCCGTGACCCGGGGCGGTTTGGAGAGCGGCGGGGGGAAACAGGAGGGCTCGTGGAGAGCGGACTCCGCGCGGCCCTCCCTTGGCAGCCCCAGCGAGCAGAAAAATGTGTTTTTGTTCTCTGGGAAATATAGCAGCTCTCCAAGAGCAAAAGACAACTCTGGCTCCAAGCTTCTCCCACCCACAGTCATGGAAAAGTGACATGAAATTTCTCAAACAGACTTTCTGATTAAAGCAAGACCCTTTATAAAGTTTAAATAAAAACCAGCCCTCTTGGCAGGGCGGCGCAGAAGCCTCCCCGAACGGCGACTGGAGAGGCTGCCGGGCCGTCGGGGGAGCGAGTGTTCCCGTGCCCAGATTTGAGGAACAGGGAGGAGGTTGAAAAGAGAAGGGGAGGTTTTGCAATGTCATAAAAATGATTTGCAGAGAACATGCTTAATACTTCTGGAATTTCTTGGCATCATTCAATTAAAAAATAATAATAAAAAGGAGGAATAAGGGTGAACTTCAGAAATGTGATTAATCCTTTAAGACAGGCTGAGGAGGGGAGCCATGTTTCCACTGGGTATTAAAGCCAGATGAGGGTTAACTCCTGACTTGTGAGAAGCTGGCAGCGTGTTTTGCTCCTCCGACAACGAAAGTTGCTGCGAGGGAGGGGGAGGCAGCTGCTTATTTTCTCTCCTTCGCTTTTTCTACTTGATCATGGAATAAAATAGTAAGAGCCACAGAAATGGAAAGAGGTGGAGAGGAGGCGAGAACCCAGTGTCTGCCTGCCCACATCACACATACTTCTCCGATCAACAAAATATAAACGAGCATCAGGAAAATTAATGTGCGCCTTGGTGGTCCGAATTCATCACATCCAAATTAAGATTTCGGAGCCAAGGCACAGGCTCCAGCAGCGCTGGCAGGGATCTGCGCAGACACACGCACAGCCCCACAAGAGGGGAAAGGGGCCCAGGAGCCAGAAAGGCAGGAGAAAGAGCAGAGCCAGGGCCCCGCGGCAGCAGCGCCTGCCGGGCAACACCAGCCTTGCCGGCACGGAAAATCACCACCAGGTTTTGGATGCCAGGAAGAGCAAGAGCGGGTAGGAAAGGGCAGCTCCGCGCTCCGGGTGCGGAGCAGGGAAGGATGTCTCTAAAGTTTAACCTGCAGGTGGGGGAAGCTGTGAGGGTGCTGCAGGTCCCTGTCTAAGAGTGGGGCCACATCCCAGTGCCATGGGGACCCCGGGGATGGGGACAAGCCGCAGGGGAGGGAGCACGGAAAGGTCCTCACGTGCAAAATCCGCAGGCCACCGCTTCCTCGATGGCCTGCATGGCTCTCCCGTCTCACCCGCAGCCCCCTTCAGCGCCGCCCGTCCCGGAGGGCAGCAGACGCACACACAAACATGTGTCCTTGTCCTTAAACGACATCCTTGACCGCAGGGAGGCTGCGAGTCCCCAGGCGCCACGGACAGGAGGAGCGTTGCAAATCCCAGCTGCGTGGAGAGAGCAGCGAGTTTTCCCTTTCCTTCTTTATTAAAAAGAGTGGAGGCAAATGCCGCTGCCCGAGTGCGTGTGCGCCGCGGCCGCAGGCACGATCCCGCGGTGCCGTGAGCGAGCGGCAGCGCGAGGACGGTCAGGCCCGCGGCCGGCCGAGCCGCTGTCATCAGGGAGCAGAGCCAGCCGAGCGCCGGGGCCCGGGGCCAAGGAACGAGACGGGCCAGACACATCAGATTAAGCGAACGGGAGGCTGTAAATAACTTGCACACACACACGCACACACGAAAAAGCAGCAGTAAATAAAAGCAAGGCCCTCAAGGTGAAAGTCTTCCCTGTTGTCTTCGCTCCAAGGGCAAGGGAAGGTCAGGGAGGGAAGGCAGAGCAGCGGAGAGCAGGAAAGGGCCAGGACAGGGGCTCCTCCGGCCCAAACGGCGACGGGGGCAGCTCTCCCTGCTAATCCCCCTTGGCTGTCGGAGCAGCGTGCAGTTACAGCTCTTGCCTGCGCCAAGCCGCGCCGCGGCCATGCTCCGCTCGCTCCGCCTGGGAAGCGGCCGTGCCGTCCCGCCGGGTCCCCGCGGCAGGATCCCCCCATCCCATTCCCTTTCCCCGGGCCACCTCGCGCCGCCGCGACTCCCTCCTGCCCGGCGGGCCGGCGCAGGAAGCACCACTTGTGTTTTCCCTCACCCCACTCCTTGCTTCACGTCTGCCCGCGGGGCCGGGGCGAGCAAGCGCCTGCCCGCACCGCTGCAGCCCTCCGTGCCGCCCCGCCGGCCGAGCGCGCCGGGGCCACCGGCCGGGGGCCGCCTGCCCACAGCAGCTGCACCTCCCGCGCGGCTTCGCCCCGAGAAGGGGCAGTTTCTGGGCTTTTTTTCGCCCAGAAAAACCCAGCGTGGAAACTCCTCGCTGGGCAGCGTGGCCCGTCCCTCGCCCGGCATGAAGCGCTGGCGCGAGGCTCGCACTGAGCAGGGGCCCAGCCTGCAGCCCCGCAGCGTGCCCGCGCCGCGCAGCACCCACCCCGCACGGCACAGCCTCCGCTGACAGCAGGGACGTCCAGCTGGGCTCCACACTGCTCAAGTAATGCCTGAAGTGCTTCCCTTCCTTTAGGGAGTCCTTAGTTCCTTTAGGAAGTCCTCCCCTTTCTGCAAGTCCCTGCTCTCCTGGCCCCAAGGCTATAGGATAACCTGTTTTGTCCCTGCCTGAGGAAGGGACTGCTGGTTTCAACTGGCCCTCCAAGCCAAGGAGAGCAGAGATGGACGCAGGAATGCCAACGGGCATCGCTGATGTGGGCAGTAGGAAGCCATCCCAGCATCCTTGATAAAGGTGCTCTGCTTGCTGAGGGTCAGTAAAGCATGAGGTGGCCACCAAGGAGTGGTCCGCACACAGCCTGCGGTGCTCGCAGGCACTTCTCCCGAAGGAGGGGGAGAAAAAAAGAGTGGGAATAGCCTAAAACGTAGCCATAAAATGTCAGCTACTTCCCCCAAACCTAGAAAGGCAACTTTTCTAGCGACCCTGGCCGTCTTCTAAAGAACACCTCGGAAACGCTTTGTGTCTCCAGCTTGTCTCATTCACATCCCAGCGTCACTTCCCTCCCCCCACACAAGACGTTTTGGGATGGGGCTAAAACATTCAGAGGGATTTTATTTTAACCCCTCTGCGCCCCAAAGGTGATCCGCAAGGTAAACTGCCCTGCCTACCTGCCAGGGGCTTCCCCCTTCCTCCTGGGCAGACGGTCTCACCAGCCCAGCCCTGAGGAGGGCCCTGCAGACACGGTCTGAAGCTGGAGTGGCAGCTCATGGCGCATCTGCTGCCACTGCTTTCAGACTCAGTCCTACTACAAATCAGTGCCTACTCTCCTGTTTTAGACTTATGCAGAGACATTTTAGAAAGCAGCTTCCCCCTCACTAACATGAACCTGTTCTTTGGATTCCTTCCCTCTGGCCACACAAAGAGAGATCTCCCTCCTACACCTTCAGTCCCCCCACCTGTCCAGAGCTTCCCACTCTCATTCCACTCACAAGCTGTCAAACTTCCCCCATCTGGAGCTCTCTATTGCTCAACACTGCCCAAATCTGTGTGGGGGACAGTTGCCACCTACCAGGCTCCCCTATATAGACAGGGCAGCAGATGCCCTGTGCAGGGAAGGGGAGGCTCCTTCATGGATTAGTTGCAATTCAGTGGCTGAGGACACTTGGCTCCTGGAGAAGGCTGAGGTTTGTGAAGGTTCAAATAATCACAGGGCAGATCAGTTCTGATCGAACCTGTTCACCACCAGTTTCCATCTTGTGGTCCTGGGACCTACATGGGTTGAAAAGTGGACTTAAAGCAAAGTGGACTCAGTTAGAGCTTTGATCTGTCCTGGGGGATATGGTAGGACCTCCTGTGCTAGGACCTGCCTCTCCTCTACCACTAACTCCAGAGCAAAGGACTCAGATAGGCCAAACAGCTGTGCTTGGTTCTGGGAGACCAACCTGGGGATAGGGAGGAGTACGTGGGTCTGTGGGGGGAATTCAGTCCAGGAATGAAGAGATCAGGCTGAGGAGCACACCCTGCTCTTCTAAACGCAAACCAAGCCCTTGGCAATCCCATCCACCTCTCCCCTCCTCTCCTTCCCTCTACCAGGCCACCGGCACACACAGCCCCCTTTCTGCTCTGGAATGTGTTCTCCGAAACTTAATCTCAGCACAGAGCTCAGGCCAAACTCCCCGACGGATTCAGCCGGGTGACAACCCCCTCCCACCCTGCACTGGAGCTCAGGACTCTCCCTCATTTTCCCTCTCCTCCTCCTACCCAGCCCGGGCTAAACATTTCACTTCTGATTAATGTATCAGTGACAAGCCAATAGCTCTTGGCTGTAGAGCAAAGCCAGCCCCCGCTTTGCACAAACATCTTCACTCCTTCACTTTCTAAACCTTAGCCCCAACCTCCCCTTTTCCAGGGAGACGGAGACCTCCCCAAACCAGAGGAGGGGGCAGGAGATAGCGCTGCGACTGCCAGGGGTAGCAGCCTCCTCTGCATGAACTTGCTGTCAGAAACTGCACAGGTCTCGGTGGGGAGCATCAGACTCTGCCTCCAAAGAAGGGCGATTCATACAGTGCCTCCCCTTCCACCAGCAGGCATGGGTTGTCCTTCCTCAGGTGTATCCAAATACAGCACTTCCTCCGATTTGAGCGTAACATCTGGCCAAAACCACAGCCCGTAAGAGCAGTTCCCCAGCCTAAGATGCTCCTCGCTATGCACACACATCTCCTTGGTTGAGGTGTGCACAAGGCAGCAGCAGTGAGGAGGACATAAGCTTAGAGACAGCATCAAAGCGCCCAAATCTGTAGCTTGGAAGCAAGGTGGCCCCTTGCTACCCTCCACTGTCATTGCAACTAAATACAAAGAGGACAAACCTCCAGGAAAGGAGAGCCTCCCCCACTGGGATCCCCGTGGCTGTAGCAAATACAGCATCCTGCCCCTTAAAGACAAAAATCACATTACAAGTGCTTCTAGATACTCTGCTGCTCTGTATCTGTGTCTTGCCAATGCAGGCCTCTGCCTTTACAGGCCCCATACATCCCAAACCCTCCTTAAGCAAGACATCACCTCCCTCAACTCTCCCTTTCTCCTGTAGGAATAACCTAATTCCTGTAGGAATAACCTAATATGAATTCTGGGCAGCACAGGGCGAGTGTGGCAAGGGACTCACACTTTTCTGTGGGACACGCAGGCAGCAAAAGACAGCAGATATTGACCCCTGGCTGGCAACAGCCCAGGCCATGGCTTAGTGACCAGCACCAGAGCGTACCTTTTGGTAATCTCAGTTAGGAACTCAGTAGCTCAGCAGGTCTCACAGAGGATCAGACTCTCTGACTCAAAACAACGGCGATTCCCCTTCAACCAGCAGGTCTGAGTTGCCCTTTCTCAGTCAACGTGAAGTCAGGGAACCAGACACACACAAAACTAGTTTCTGCTCTTTGTGGGCTAGTGTAAACTCGCCATAGGATAGGTCTGCGGCCTGCCATGCAGAATAACTTCCTAAGTCATAGCCAGACCATAACACAACAGTCGGTCTATAGTAGCCGAGTGAGCTCTCCCTTGGCACCAGCAGGGACAAGTGAGTTTAGATGAACCTCTCAAGATGCACGAGTGGAGACCCAAGCAACACGGGATGGCAGAAGACTGAAACTACTCACTAGCTAAGGTTACCACTGCAGGAACACTGGCAATGACTCCTTCAGGCACACGAGCAATGCACTGGTATCGGCCCACGGTGTGGTTGTTAAGAGCTGCGATGACGAGCTTCCCTCGCTCGATGTGGATGCCCAGCACATCGTCTGATCCGACCAGCTCTTTCCCATTCAGTCTCCAGGTAAGGTTCACCCTGGGGGGGTCCACCACACACCCGAGGTTGACTGAGCCCCCCAGCTTCTGGACAATCGAGGCCGGCTGGACAGTGACCTGCAGAGATTCACCTACACACAAGGAAAGAAAAGGAAGTAAGAAAACCCTGAGCCTCAGCAAAACGTAAGATGGGAAAAACTTGTGCTGATATGTTTTGCATTTGTCATTGCCTATACTTGTGCCGCACAGTCCCCTTTGCCCCCTGCACCACCCTAATGGTTGGAGATGCACTTGAGCCCCATTTCTCCTTGCCACTGCCATGCTGAGATGTCTAACTCCAGCTGTATCCCCTTCTCCTTCTGGGGAATGTTTGAACCCAGACCTTTGGTCAAGGATATTAAGAAAGGAATTGGAGAGAGAAATCACCTCCAGAGTGGGCCTGGACATTGTAAAATGTCTCTTAGGGAGATGGGAGAAGCCAAAGCTCTTGAGAGAGGAGTGGGATCTGGTGTCTTGAGTTTAATAGCCTTTATTTGCCTCAACACAAAACATAAACCAGGATGGAATAGATAAGTAACAAAGGAAACTCACTCAGTGTGGCAAAGCAGCTAGCAGCTGCGAGGATCAGGCAAGGGATGGGCAACATTGGTCTCTTCCTTCCACATGTCATTGCCATCCCATGCAGCATGTCCTGGAGCAGAGGCACCCAGGGAAGGGTCCCATAAGCTGCCTCAGAGGATGCAGTGGAGGTGGGGCAGCACCTTCCTGTGGATGACAAAAGAGATGATGGCATGAGACCTTTGCCTTCCTCTGCTTTCCCCTGGCTTCTTTAACAATATCCCTCAAACTCCCAGGCATTTGCCAAACCTGTGGGCTGAGCAGGCTTCAGATGCCGGTACAAGCAGCTCCTCTCCCTGGCCTCTCCCCAAGCGTGGTCATTAGTCTCCCAAGACATCATATCCCCAGCGCTCAGTATAAATTTGCATGTTCATGCACACACACTCACTCACTCACTCACTCACTCCCTTTCACCATTTCAGATTTAGCAAAGCAAGTGCCTGTATTGTGTCAGCAATCAATATCGTGCAATTTTCAGGAGCAAAACAAACATTTCCAATAAAACGCTCCTGAAGATATTTGCTAAGTGTTGCTGCCATTTCTTGGTTGTGTCTGCAGAATATGATCTGTCTTAAAAAGAAAGGAAATTAGATGTAAGTACAACCCTAGCCTAGAAAACAGAGCTGATCCCTCACTTTCACTGTCTGTTCCTTTGACCATGCCACTATTTGAGCCTACCCATGTCCAAGTTCAGGCAGATCGCTCCTTATCTGTGATCTAAAAGTTTCTCTACAGGGAATTATTCTGAAGTAGATGATACACCTTTTCAGGAGAAGAGGAATGACCAATTCCAAATTTGTGCCCTGGGTTAAAGGTGGATTGAGCTAAACTGACTTCACTCTTACTTCAGATAAAGAGATTCAACGTATGAGAGAATTCAAATGAACTGTTCTCCCAAAAATGCACAGCCTGTTTTGAATCGAACTGCCCTATCTGGACAAACCACTAGATGCACATTGAAACCATCAATGATCTTCAAAAATCTTGAAGCCCAAGGCCACCTGTCACAACCTATATTGCTGTGAAGAGCTTCACACCTCAGCAGCTGTTTTGCAGAGACCATCATGAATTAATCCTAAACCAGACAAATCAGGCAGGAGGGATTAAAAATCTAGGTAGCTAAAGCCAGAAGGTACCATCCAATATGCCTTTGATGTGAGATGGGATTCACCCTCGACCCACAGTGAAGGGCTGAGAGCAAGAAGAGTATCCCCCTATGGAAATCATAATACAGCTACAGTATTCTCAGGTCCCTCCAAGAGTAGCCCTTAGAAGATGACCTGCAAGCTTAATTCAGAATTGCACCCATGGCGTGTCCACGTTGGCACCAGAATTGCCCAAAGCCCAAACCCACCACAGTAACCAACTCAAACAGCAGTTGTTTTTCCTGCTCCCCCTGCAAATACAGAATCAGCTTACTAGTCGCAGTCACCATCCTGAAGAGCATCTGGATCCTGCAGAGCAGTATTACCTCCTTTCACTATGTTCTAGTCATCACTGGCTTGAGCATATCCTTTCCATATCTATCTCAGCCAGAAAAGGGAGAGAAATTTCATCAGATATGACCTCTAAAAGAGAGACTTGTGAAGTAAGGACCAACACAGACTCGCTGTGAGACGCCTGGTGAGTCATTCAAAGGAACCTACTGCTAGGAACGGTAGCACTTGTGGAGATCTACCTGGATACTCTCCAATTACCTAAATAATGGTGACAGCAAAGGTCCAAGATTACAGCATTCAGGGCAATGCCAGCGGCTGGCTGTGCTGAGCTCCACACGGCTGCAGCAGGAATGGAGGAATTTAGTTTGGGTACAGCTCCGCAAACTGTGCTGTCCCTTTGACAGCATCACGAGCTGGCTGCTTGCCCCTCTGTGTGCAGGGCACTGCTTCGGAGACAAGCCATGGAGGAGACGCTCATTTCAAGTTGAGAGGAGGTGGGAAAAAGAAAAGGCACCTTTGAGTAGGAATTGCAAAGGGAAAAGATGCCAAAAAAACAGACTTGCAGCTGGAGCTTTGCAAATGCCACAAAGAACATCTTTACATGGTGTTTTGAAGGCTGATGTGAGCTTGCTCTGCCTGCCTTTCGAATGGGCTAGACACAAGCCAGCTCCTTCCCAGAAGTCATGTACCTATGGTTAGTGTGGCTGTGAGCCCAAGCTAATAAACCTTGCTGAGATGCAGGGTAAACTAGGTCATGCTTGACAGGGCCAGGAGCGGGGACAGAGCTCCCTTCCTTCAACCATCAGGCTGATGCGTAGCATGAAGACACCCAGAATGATTACGTACAGTCACATTCTGCCTACTGCGGCCCACAGCCCCATTACACTCTGTGGAAGTGCCCTGTTGGTAACCCCAGAATCACAGGAAGGTTGAGGTTGGAAGGGACCTGTAGAGATCATCTAGTCCAACCCCCCGGCTCAAGCAGAAATACCTAACAACTAGCTCCATGCTCCGCATCGTTGCCTGCATCGCTCTTCTCCCCAGATGAGGAAAGAAAGTCTCAAAAATGTGCCTTTGAAGACTCCTCCCCACCAACTAACCAACCAGTCAACATATACAGTAGGACTAGACCCTGTAGCTATTAGCTTCCAGAGCATCTAAAAGGTGGCTTACTTAAAAAGCTTACTAGAGTTCATTTCCCTACGTAAGACAACTACCACAGCGGCCCAGCGTACACTACAGCCATCTCTGGCAAACCACCAAAACCACAGCAACAACAAAAGTGCCTGATCTCCATCCGTGCCAGAGCACGCACTATCAACACTGCTGATGCACCGCTAATTACACTGAAGTAGTAAAGACTTTGAGTTCGTTTAGGCTTAAAGGTTTAGGCTTAAAGTGTTTGCACCTTACACCATAAGATACCCTGGGGATAAAAAGCCTTCCACCAAACTAGAAGAAACCTTTTTCAGGTAGGATTTAATTCTTGCTTCCCAGTGCTGGAAGGCTATAGAACAAACTCGACTCATTCGTCCTATCTGGATGAGTTTGGCAGAGAGATGGAAAAATGTTGGACAGAGAAGAGAGCTGTTTCTTGGAGCCCATTTCTTGGGGAGGGGGTAGGCGAAAACGTTCCCAACCAGACCTCCCTGCAGTTCTCCGTAGCGCAGAACCTCTGGCCAGGAGGGCAAAGGAGCAAAAATGTGTAACGGACCCTTCATGAGCTAGGACCACCCAGGCATATCTCTGCAATGACCAAACTGGCTGTCCCCAGCTCTGTAAAAAGATGAAGGGCAATAGGTGGAAAAAAAAAAAAAAAAAAAAGATCAAAAAGTTTGGCCAATGCACTAGGCAGATTAAACAGTATTGAACACAGACTGGGGAGAGAAGGTATGTTGTAACAAGTGCATGGTACCTCCCCAAACCTCCAGGCAGAATATGAGTTCTAAATAGGGACATGTGGCCATTTCTTTCACAGCTGAGTGAAGTACAAAAAGTAAATAGTTGGCATAAAAATAATGAGGAAAATGAATGAAAACACCAATTCCAAAAGGACTATTAGGATCCAGGGCCAGATTTCGAAATTCTCAGCTTCCACAATTGAAGCCAGATTTTCAAAAGCATTCAGTCCTTGACATGCTGAGTTCTTCTGAATAGGCAACCAACTTATTTCGATGCCTAAATGGGAACTGACCTCTTTTGAAAATGTTGCCCTTAAGCAGTCTGCAAGCAGTGCAAAAGCAAGGAACTTTAATAACCAAGCAGATTTCGATCTGCCCTGCGTCCCTGTGAGCGGCCCCAGAGTTGGCAGAGGGGGAAAGGCAGCAGGGGTGCGGAGCAGAGGGTGCCCCACGCGCTCCGACCACGCTCCAGAGCGAGTGCTGCTGGGCAGGGAGCAGTGCATGGAGCATCCCGGCCGCCCTGCACCAGGAGCCTGCTCTGCCACCTTTTCTCCTCAAGGCAGGTCCTCGAAGAAATACTCCTGGCTGCTGACAGTGCTTTTCCCTCCTGCCACAGAGACCATAAGTCTCAAAAACTCGCACTTAAGTGCTACTCTGGAAAAGAAAGAGTTAAGATCATCTGAAGAGCTTCAGCAGGGGAAGAAAAAAATTTTTTTTTTTTTAAATTCTTTCCTGTCAGGTTAAAATAACAATTTCCTGTCAGTGAAGCGAATGCTCTAAGTCCCTTTTAGACAGCCCAGTAAATCAAAGGAGAGGCCGTTAAGAGAATAAAATTAATGAGAGCTTCATCAGATGTGGTGGGTGTAAAATCTGTCAGCTCAGTTTCCCGCCACACGCCAAAGTCCATGTACGTGCCTGGATGCGGCAGTAAAGACATGGAGAGGACTGCAAAGGGAGAGGAGCAAGAAAAAAGAATATATGTATTAAAAAAAGGCGGTGAAGGTATGAAAAGGGTAGAAAGGAGTATTTATGCGTGCGTGTGTGTGTGTGTGTGTGTGTGTGTGTGTAGAAGGGGGAGATAAAGCTGGAAAGCAAAAAGCGACCTGAATTAAACACAGGCAGCACAAGAGGTGTTTGCTGATTAGAGACTGAAGGTTTTACTGAGGAAAGGCTGCCCACAGCCCCAAGCCCCCTCCTGCTTAACAAGGGTCGGCCATGCAGTCCCTGTTACTGCCTTGCTGCTGGTGATTTACGGGGCTCCCAAATAGGAACCATCCTCTGGCCCTGCTCCAGGCAGGGAGGCAGGGGCAGCACGGGAAGGGAAAGCACTAAGACCCCCTGAAGCTCGAGGGGAAAGTGCAAGGGCAGCCCCAAGCGCTGCCACGCTCAGAGCCTGCAGGCGAGAGGCACCTTCTCCATTTTATAACCCGCGTTTCTTGCCTTTTGGGTGCTCAGACTGACTCATGGAACCGCACTTTAGCTCTGTTCGAGGCCGAGCTGACGTTAGAAAACGCACACACGCACACCCAAAGCAAGCAAGCAAAGAAAACACACATCCTCAAGCCGAAAAACGCTACCGAGGCGGTGCAGCTGCAGCATCCCCGCACGACTCCTTGGCAAGGACGGCACCCGGGCACCGCAGCAGCCACCCGCAGCTCCAAAAACCCATCGAACCGTAACCCGCGGGAGTAACCTCAACCCGCTGCCAGCCCAAATTTCAACGTCAGCGCTTCCCACCGCTAGTTACGTTCACCCTTCCTGGCAAACGAGGGGTTTGGCGCAGGACAGGCGCCCCCTGCCTGCCACGAACGCGGGGGACGGGGACGTCCTCACTGCCCGGGGGGAGCCAGGAGCCCAAGTGTCAGGAGGCGGCAGAGGGAGGCAGCCCCCACCACTGCGTGGCCCTTGATCACCCCATCTCAGGGGAAACGCATGCTTAAGGTCGGGCGGAATAAAATGTCCGGAGCAAAACTTGGCAGGGCATCGCGGTGCCGGCCCTGCGCCTGCCTCCTTCCAGGGCAGGCCGGAGAGGAGCCGCGCGCACGAGCCGCGCTCGCGGGGCCGCTCCGCGTGCCCAAAAACAGCGCCGGCCCTTGAAAAGACAAAACTCCCCGGCTAAAGTGTGTGGGGGGGAGGGTAAAGAAAGAAAACCCACGTCCTTTCTTCAATATAGTGCTTCCCCCATGCCCTAGACACTTAATTTCCCTCCTTCGCCCGCTCCCCCCGCCATTCTGAGTAAATTCAATTTGACAACCCTGCTAATTGGATAAACGCTGCTCCCCGCGCTCCTTTAGGGCCGCGGGCTTTTCTTTCCTTGTTTTTGGAGGGCGATTGTGGCCGTTCTTTAACACGAATTCCATCTGCTTTATTTCTCCTCTGCCCATTCAGGACCCCCCTCCTGAATATGGATGAGCACCGCAGCCCCCTACCACCACCACCACCACCACCACCGCTGCCGCCTCCGCTGCCGCCACCACCGCCGCCGCCGCTGCCGCCGCCGCAGCCACCTCGTCCTCTCCATCCTCCACTCCCGGCCCTTCCTCCCGTGCCCCTCTCCCGCTGCCCGGGCCACCCCCCGGCCCAGAGCCCGTCCTGCACCCCGGGCCCTTTTCTGCTCTGGATAAACACAGGCAGTGTCAAGTGTGAGGCGCCGGGGGGAGGGGGCGCGGGTGCCGGCGCGGGCGCTCAATGCGGCGCGGGGGCCTCCCCTCATCTGCTGCATGCTTGCCATATGGGAGCTGGGTTGCCCCGGGAGACACTAACAGGCAGAACGGAGCTTAATAGAGTCCATATTCATTGTAATGCAGTGAAATGGCTCGAGGGACTATTGCCCCTTGGGTCTGTTTTCATTCTTCTGCTCCCCCCTCTTTCTTTTCTC
>VZSV01000025.1:2479774-2500251 GCA_013398735.1 Nothocercus julius
CGGCTCCGTGCGGGGACGCGCTCGCCTGCCCCGCGCGCCTCCGCGCTCCGGCGCCGGAGGCGGCGCAAGGGACACAAAAAGGGCGCAGATGGAGCGCGCCGCGCAGCCTCTCGAGGAACAAAGTGCACCTCGGAAGCAGATGTTGTTGCTGCAACAAGCCCGGAGCTCCTGGCTTCCCCTTGGCTCCTTCCCCAAACGGCGCGGGAGGGGAATGCAATCCCAGAGCAGGCACCGGATCTGCCCGCTGGGGCCCGTGCAGGATGTGGCAGTGGCCAAGGCTCTTTCCCAGGACTCAAGTCAACTTCAATCCTGACCTGGGAGAGCTGCCATGGAGTCACTCCTGCTCTGCATTCCCCATACTTTTCTTCCTCAAACCATCTGAAGACTCTTCCACCTTTTAGTGAACACGCTAACTTAGACAGCTGGAAACTCCCCAGAGAGCAAACATCTCCAGCGCTTGGAGAAGCAAGCATCAGCGAACAGGCAAACCCTGCTGAACAATTAGTTTTGAGACCCTTTGAGATCCCAAGCAATTTTGCACAGGCTTGTGGCTCAGCCAAAGTTGGCTTGCCAAGGGTGGCATGGGGAGCATGGGTTTGGGAGCTGGGTTTGGGAGAACGGGTCAGCATCACCTCATGAAACCGAGACGTAGCCACATGCTTGCAATCAGTTATCTGCTTCTGAAGACTCCTGGTACAGCAAGAAGGTCTGACTCATCTGGGGCTTTGCAAAGAGACAATATTGCATCTTCATGAAGAGAAACACCGCAGAGGAGAAAGCACAAAAGCTTGACCCAACAACACATGTGTGCCTTATAAAGCACAACTGAAATCTTAAATGCAGGTGATTTACTGCATTGCATTAGTTGCCAATCAGCTCAAGTATCCCATTGAAAAAATACCAATTGCAATTAAACCCAGAGGTTGTTGTCAACGCTGTCAGAGCTGTATGGTGACAGATGCTGCACAAACACAAAACACAGAGCAAACACCAGCCCATGCCCTAGACAGCTTACACAACAGACTAGGCTGATACCCCTCGTATCAAACTTTTCCAACTGAGGATAAATAAAATTTACCTATTTACATCTTTTTCCTCTTTGGACAGATGGGGCAAAGGAAGCAGTTCTTGCTGCTCGTGGCGTTCTGTATTTGCATTCCTCAAATGCACCCAGAGGCAGCATAAGTGACAGGACTGCGCCTTGCAGGTTTGCAGAGACTGCAGGTAGCACCAGGCAGGACAGTCGTGATGTCAAGACAACTTTGGGACTGCACAGGTGACGCCAGATGCAATTCCCTCTGCCACCCCCAGCCGCTAACCTCAAGACAGGAAGGCGGAAGGGTAACATTAAACCTCCCTTTTGCTCCTGCCCTTCTTGGCCTTAGAAAAGAGGAATTGCAGAGAAATAAACAAGCCTTTTAAAAATGGGAGGCAAACAAATAAATAAAGATAACAGTTTAATCTCAGGTCAAGAGGACTGGAATAAAGTACAGTATGCACCTGAGCAACACCCATTCGCCCAGTCTGGGTTACTGGGCTAGCCAGGCTTTGATGCAGGGGAACTTTCAGGATGGGCAGAGAGAGCCTTGCGCTGCTGCTGGCATGGGGCTGAGTGTGGGGCTGAGCCCCATCACCGCTCACTCCCCTGCCAACCCGTTCCCAGCATCAGGTTGTTCCCCTTCCTGTCACCAGCTGCAGCAGAGGAGAACCCGGCTGGGATGGGCAGCTCCCACCAGGCGCCGTCATCGGTCGCAGCCACACAGATGTGCCTGTGGGTAGTTTACATTAGTCAGGGCGCTGCTTTTGTTTTTCCATTGCCGTCCTTTCCAAACAAAAAAACACAAAACTTGCAGTCTGAGGTTGACGCTTTAATTGCCTGCTGGGTTAGGGAGAGGTCAGAGAAGAGGCAGGGTTGACAGAAGCAGGAAAAATAACACTGGGCAAAAGCTCTGTGAGGTACCGAAGGAAAACGCAAAGTGCTAGGAAGGAAAAAAAGGAAAATCAAATAGAGATGAGGGGATCATGGGGGTGGGAGAAATGGGGGAGCTGGGAATTTAACCAATTTCCGTATGGTGGATTTGTCCTGGACTGCTCTGGGCCAATGTCTTGCTGTAGACAGCAGGACTCACCTGCGGCACAGGATTTCCATAACATGCTCCATTTCCAGCAAAATGGCATTTTTTCCTGGGGAAAGGGGTGGTACACGCAGCCACCCACAGCTCCGCCACACTGACCATGACAACTGTTTTGTCACCAGTGTGGCCACAACTTACTTTATAAATCCCCGAGAGCCTGCACTACCTAAATTACCCTGCAACCCCTTGGTAGCTGAGCTTAAAATAAAAAGCAAAAAGCAAAAAAAGAAAAAAAAAACCTCCCCCCCCTTAAGGCCTCTTGGCCTCTTTCATCTCTTTTAGTTTTTATTTGAGAAGCAAAAGCACCTACAACAATTGCAGAGTTAATAGTAAAGGACCAAATTTGTTGTAAGTCAGCGCCCAGCAGATTATCCCAAAAGCAAGGCATGTAGAAGCTCATAACAGAGGGCTTGATCCTGCGGCCTCTAAAACCAACGTGATCTTTGCCATGACTTGAATGGGAGCAGGCCAGGAAATTGCATTAACAAATGCAAGACTAGTTTAACATAGTTAAAAATCAAAATCCAGAAGAGCATACAAAAGAGACAGGACAAAGTCCTCACCAGTAACATCAATACAAAGTTTAATCCCCAGACGGCTGCCTTTAGAGCCATCCCCATCACCACCATAAAGAAAAACTGCCTTCCAGTTTGAACTCCTTTCAGCAACGACTTGTTGCTGGGATGCAAATGAGCATGAGCCCATTTTTCTTTTCCTTTGAAGATCATATTTAAGAGATTTGTGTGTTTTTTAACTAGGGAATAAATGGGAGTTTTTGCTCTCCATAGCTGCCACTTAAATGCTTTTCACTAACAATAATCACTTTTGTTATGGGAGCAGGTCAAAAGCCTCTAGGACTCTCTGCAAGGATGAGTTTCCCCTGGAATACATGTCAGTACAGGGTAAAGAAAAGGGGGGGTGGGGTGAGGAATGAAGCTGAATTTGAGCAAATTGAAGAGAGAGAAGTGACTGCCTGCAGAAGATGCTATGGGTGTTGCCAAATGCCAAGGTGATGTTGTGCCCTGCCCTGCTCGGGAATCATCCAGAGGGGAAACACCACGAGGTGCCACCTACGGCAGCATTGCCGGGAAGCTGAGAGCGCACCATGCTCCGCGGTTCACCTGCTCTCACCCAACAGCTCTAAATGCAGCTGCGGGCGGTGGCCATTCACTTACTCGCCATCGCCACCACCACCACGGTGAGAGGAACACGCAGAGAGACCTGGCTGCGGGCACGATGCTACGGGGTCCTGCGCAGGCTGGTGCCCGGCTCCGAGCTCTCCTCCGTGCCCTTTCACCGCCGTGTCTGTTTGGAGAGGGAGGCAGGGTGCGAGCGCGGCGCCCGAGGCACCTCCCCGGCTCTTCGCACACTGAGCCCCGGCAGCAGCTCCAGCTGCAGCGCTCGCTTCCCTTGACGCACAGTTTACTTTCCCCGTTGCCCTGCATCCCGCCCCTGCCACTTACCCCTCACTCCAAAAAGGCGCTCTCAAACAGGCTTAAGCTTTAAACAAATAAGGGCTTGGAAAGTGGCGGCCTGCTCCCGTTCCTCTCCCCGCCGCCGCCACGGAGCAACAGCGCAATGGGAGCTGGCAAGCGCCGCGCGCGCACAGAAAACAAACATGTGGAGCAGAGCCAGCTGTGAGGTTGGATTTGGCATCCGCTCTTTGCAAAAAGGAATAAATGCGCAGGGGAGCCGGGACAAGTGGAGTGGGGGGAGCTGCCGCCCCTAGGGAGGAACACGGCTGTAATGAAGAGCCCTGGTACACACACGTGAGGGGCTGCACACATGGATCCTGGCCTGGGATGAGACACGCTCCCCCAGCCCTTTCCTGGGGAGCAGAACTCCCTTCGCACACTCTTGTCCTCCCTCCCAGGCAAAACGTAGCATGTTCTGATACAACGTGTGGAAAATAAATACACTTCTACCTTCTTGTGCCCGCAATCCCGCCGCCTCACTCTGAAGCTGTCCTGTGTTGCCTCCCTACACACACTGCACTCTGGGGTGGGAGGCAGGCAGGCCCCGCAGTGCAAAAAACACCCAACTTCTCTATCCCCTCCACTGAAAATTCCATGTGACGAGGGCATGTACGTGTCCAAATCCTCTTGTCCCTTCCCTCCTCCCTCTCAACTGTCCCTGTATGACAGGATGGCAGGCAAAACACTCCTCCCCTTGCAACCAGGCACGCAGGGGATGTCAGCTCCGGCATTCCTCTGCTCTCACAGGAACATTTTAGCCATAGGAATGGGATCCACCATCTTTAAGAACAGCATTACTACAGCCTTTCCTCTACCTCTCTCCTCCCAGTCCTCTCCACATGAAACTAAATAGAAGCCCACTCCCTTTGCCTGCTTTGGGGTAGAATCCAGCAATTTATGCTGTTTATATATGGTTTCCACTGAGAACCGCAAGCCAGTCCAGGATATCTTGCAAGGTTCCTCAGCTATGTTTGGAGGTGGTAGCAAAGCCAGCAGTGTCCTACTTGGTCTTTGGCTGTGTCCAAACCAGGCCAGGAGCTGGACAGAGTGACAGGCCCGGCTGACCGCTCACACACCTGAAGATGCATTTTCACCTTCCTCTTTACCATCCATGAAACATGGCAAGAGCTTTCCCTTCCTCAGAACCTGCATCAACGCTCCTGCCTCAGCATCAGTCTAAACCACAACAAAACTGACAACAACCAGTAAGACTTAGGCATCATCCTTCCTACAAACCCTGTTGTGGACACTGACTGCAGCCAAGGAATGTGACTTACCTTGGAGGAATCTTGCAACTGCTCCCTCATCCGGAGGGTATTTACTGGAGTGCCAAAAAAGCTATGGATCACCTGGAATAAGGTGTTGCTTGAAGCCAGCCAGCCAACTATGTCTGGTATCTTTACTTTTGGTAGAAAACTGGGCTTAGCACAGGACAAGGAGGAGGCCCACACTCATAGTCATGAAGGTTATTACTCCACATTTCTGGAATCACTTCTGATCTGGTGGACAAAGCATAGCCCTGGATGTATCTCAGCTTTCCAGGTTGCAAAAACAGGAAAAGCAACCCCCTCCACACTGAACAAGCAGTAACCAGATGAACATGAGTCAGGCAATTTCAGACTCTCAGATGCAAAGTGCTAGATAGGTACGCAGGCTTATTATATATACTGCTTCCTAGTAGCCCCAGGATTTCTGGATGAGTAAAATAGCTATGTCAGCATCCCGGCCTTGCAGCTTCACTAACCGAATCAAGCAGGGAGGGGCAGACTGACTGCAACAAGAAGGGGAGGGAAACAGAGTCTGCACCGCACACAAAATACTGCGGTTAAGGGAGACAGCAACCAAGAGATTATTGACAACAGAGAACAGGGCAGTTCAGGCGGGGTTTGCCAGACTAAACGCTCCATAATCACAGACTCCAGGGCAAGTGCATGTCAAGCAAACAGTGAAACGTCCCGCTGCCAAGAACTGAGTAAACGGAGAAGCAGCCTCAACAGAGTCAATGTGGCACCATTTGCAAATGCCCTATGGACGGCTGCCAGGGTCCGGCTGCGCCTGTCCGCAGGCATTCCCATAGCCAGGGGTCTGAGCTACACGGGGAAGAGCCTGCAGAAGCCTAGCTGAAAAAGCTGCAATTCAACCCTTCAAAATACTTTCATCCAATGCAAGATTTGTGTGTACGTGAGTATAGTGGGGATTTTCCTGCAGTGTATTCATGCTAAACTGACCAACTCTGGCATGTGAAATGGAGCTGAACTCCAGGCTTAAGGGAGTCCACCATGATAAAGACTGATACCCAGTTATAGGTGTCACACACTTACTTTCCAGTTTTTCAGTCCGGTTGTACCTAGAAGCTCTGTTGTGGTAGTTTGTGTACTTAAAAGGAAGCAGAGACCCAGGCCAAACACACCACAGCTGTAAGGGCATGTCCATTTGTCAAGAGCCAAAGAGCAGAAGGAGAAGGAACCTTAAACAGCAAAGGAGCATTCCCTAAGTCAGCAGTCCCCAGCATTGGAGCAAGACCCCTTGGCACGTTTGGGGCCAGCAGCACTTGGTGCATGAGGCTAAAACCTCCCATGCTGCAGCAGAGGCTGCTGGGGAGAGGAAGGAGTTTACAGGCCGCAGTCTGAGGTCACTGACACCGTCTTTGGAGCTGAAAGTTGTGTGTATGTTCAGGAGGTTTGTGGGGGGATTAGGAAAGTATTTTTCCTCTAACTGAACAAAAGGGATTGTGAGAATTTGGAGGGCCCAAGAGGCTGCTGGTTCCTGCAAAGAGAGGGGCTTCCCAGGTTTGGCAGTGAATAGTGACGCTGCCTGGGTTTACACAAAGGGATCTCATGCATTTTTGTATGTGGCACTGGGTCCGTCTAACATCTGGGCTGCGAGGGGGAGCTTCCCATGAGAACCCGGTCCAGGTCAAGGGGGCCGGATCTCCACATGAACAAACAGCCCAGCACGAGGGTTCATGATCTTAGGACTGTTAATTGGGAAGGGCATGAGCTCCGCTGGAGTCCTGACACAGGTGCTCCAAGTATTTACAACCTGGGAAACAACTTAATAACGAGATCCTGTTGCATTAATTTTCCCTTCTCCGTATCTTCCCTCACCCTCTGGTTGCTGTACAGCAGCCCTGGGGCAATTAAATCAGCAACCTACTCACTGTGCAATATTTATGGCCCAAGGCAGTTGCTGGTGCAGCAGAACATGCCTGTGTAGGGTCCTCTCCTTCTCCTGCCCAAACCAATTTTGCAGCAGTACAATTTTGCCTGGCTGAAAACAGAGGGGAGGAGGCAGCACTGTGACTTCCAAGCTCTCCCACCAGTGGGCCAAGCTGTTGGACCAGCCATCCCACAGCAACCCATGCCCCAAACATCTGGGACTGGGGCTCGCTGCCACCCCGGCGCCAGCAGTTCTCCCTTTCACCGGGCTCCCTCGGTGGGAGGTGCGGAAGGACAAGGTGCTTCCCAAGGGCTGCTCACGTCAAGAGGCAAAAGCCTTCTCTGCCCCCCTGATGGGGGTTGGCCAAAGCAAAGCCAAAGCCCGTCCCAAATCTCTCCAGGTGTTTCTGTCGGGGCAGGAAACGGAGCACAGCAGGCCCGACTCCCTGCAAGGAAAAGGCTAACTTACTTACTTTAAACAGCAACCATGCCGATTCTGGATCCTCGCAGATAAACAAATGCAGATTTCTCATCTGCTCACTAAGCTCTCCAGCAACCAGCACCTCAGCCAGTTGTCACTGCTTAGCCAAAATAGCAGGCACTTGCTTGGCACCATTCAGGTCACCTGGGCCACAAAACACAACGCAGCCACATTTTAGGACTAAGATTTCCCCCCCATGACCAGAGGGGGATAACAAAAGGTTAAACCTGGGATAGCCTCAAAATATTCTTTGCTTTGCGAAGTGAGACTATCTTTGGCAGGGTCCCCATCTGGGAAATGACATCCCTGCCTTCCCTCCCTTCCCCCTCGTCTCCCCCCGAGCTCAGAACAAAGCATTGCACTGCCCAACATGTTCCTCAACTGGTTTCATCTTGGTCCAAATGCTTGTTGCGTTTTAACTCCTGCCAAAAAGAAATGCAGAAAAAAATAATATAAAAACAGGCATGTGTGGGGCAGGGGGAGAGGAAGCAGAGAGAGTAGAGGGAAGTCATTAAAGCTGAATCTTGATTAGCTACCAACAGTGGAGAGAGGAAACAGTGGGGAGAGGAGATTTTTCTCTTGTGATATCTCATGTCATCTTGAAGCTAAAGCCAAGGGGCTGGAGGAGACAAGTCAGTCTCCACACGATCCCCCATCTACGGCCAAAACTAACCTGCTTTACTCTTCTGGCCCATGACGTGCCACCCTCATCATCACCATAGGAAACACCATCTTCCTCAAAACATTTTCCTGTCAATCACTACATACATTTCTTTTTGAAATCACATTTGAAACTGCACAGGTGTCCCAGGCAGGCACGTAGTCACTGGCCCAGCAGCTAGAGCAGCATTTTTTTTTTCCAGATTTGCTCAATGCAGATGTTGCTCTGTGGCTGGAGCAGCAACAACTCCATAAACAACCTTCCTTGTCACCCCCTTTCCTAGTGTTACCCTCCCTGCCAGCCTCCTCCCAGGGACAGACAAGACCAAATGCTCTTATTTACTTCTGTTATGCCAAGGGGCTGCACTTCTAGTGCCCTGGGCTGGGAGACAACACTTCCCTCACTTCCTTTTGCCTCCAAGCCCTTGTCCACAGAGGCTGGAGGACACGGCACAGCCAGCCTGACCATGCTACCAAGCAGGAACGCTTGGCTGTGGTAGAGCTACGGGAATCCTAGAGGAAATTTGGCCCTCAGGGGCTGTTTGCACATGGTCTAGGATAGGTTGGGTAGGCCAGATGAAGATGCCCAGACTGGCTCTGTCTCCCAAAAGATACCTCACCACCCAAAAAAGAAAAAAAAAAAAATTAGATTGGCTAAAGAAGCATTTGAAAATCAAACAGCAACCAGTCCAATCTTGGAGCCTGTCAGTGCTGAACCCATGGACATGCAGAGGATGTTTTTTCTTCCCTCAGTACAAAAGCCCTTGGTTTCCCTCCTCCTCATTCCGGCATTTCTCCGTCAGCGGTGTCAGAGACAGTTCAAGGCTTTGCAGAAGCACCGCTCAGCATTTACGCCCTGGGGGCAGCCAGCCGGGCTGCCCTCCCCTTGGGAACCGCGGAGATTTGGGGAGCCCTGAAGAGCCACTCAGGCCCAACGTGCTGCTCTCAGAAGACCATGGAAGGGTCTTCCCTGCGGCATCCCGGCGGTCCTCTCCACGGTTGGGCTTTCCCAGACCCGACCTCGGCTCGCAGGCAGCAGGGCCGTGTCATTTCGCTTCCCCAGGGGTTTGCTTTGCTTACACTACAGCTGGCACTCTGTGGCATGTCAGAGAGTGGGAGAGATTAACTCCTTTTTTAAGTATCTCACTACTGTTATATTTTTAAACACAGCTGGTTGAAAGTTTCTCAGCAAAGCCATAAATAAATAAATACTTAAAGCAAATTTCCTGTGATCTGAAAACTTCACCTACTGCTCTAGCCTTTATCAAACGGTGCTCTCTTGGCTCTGCATGAGCTCCACTTGCTTTCGCTTTCTCTCCTGTAAGGACCAAATCCATTGAACCACTCATAGGTTTTCAAGATTTCATTGCCTGTGTTGTCTTAGATTTTAATACCAAAGCCCCCTGTTGACCAGTGCAGTCCTGCTCACCCACTTTCATTTTTCTCATCAGAGAAGTCCCAGCTTGGAGTCTGTCAGTGCTGAACCCATGGACATGCAGAGTTGGGTCCCAACTTCAGAGAGTTGGGTCTCTTCCCAAGACCCAAAGATCCAGTCACAGAAAACTTGTCTCCCAAACCTGTCTGCAGCCACCTGCTGCTCAAAGCGAGGAAACAACACAACTCTGAGGCTTTTTTTCCTGTTCTTTTACAGATCTCTCATTCCTTCATCATAGCGAACTTGCTGTGGAAAGTAAGTAGTTTCTACAGCTGGGGACAGTATTTCAAAAATATTCCAAAAATCACTATCTGTCATGGCACCCTGCATAAAATAATGATTACAACAACACCTAGCACCTTCTATGAGCTGTCTGTTGAGGAAAGAAAACTGTCTCCTACTGCTGAATGTCTGATGTGGGAGGCAGCACTTCTCTTCTTGCCCTCTCTGTCTGGCAGCAGCAGACAAAGTTTGTTTAGCGCTGTCTGTACAAGACTTTAGTCTTATATAAATAACAAGCAATGTCTTGGGCCAGCTCAGAAAGAGGCCCCCAGCGCAGTGGAAGTGCTAAAGGATGCCTTTCTACAGCACTTCTCATCTACCAGGATGGGGCCCATTTAAACCCCCTTCAGCCTTGGAGGGGATGGCTTGGAGCTCCTACCCTCTTCACCCAAACACTAACCCACTCCTTCCAGCCCAAAAAAGGAAACAAATTCATGACCGAAATGCTGCCGCTATTTTTTTTTCCAGGCTGTTGTTATGTGACTGCATTTGGAAGTAAGGGAGCAAAACAAATGCATGACTGTGGTCAGTGTCTGTGCTAGATTAGGGGAAGGAAAAAGAATAAATAATAATTAAAAAAAAAGAATAAAACCCAACCCTTGACTTAAATGCTTAGTCACTTTTGGAGAAAACTCTATCACTTGCCAAGTACTTGGCCTTGGATACCAGGAGAAGCAGAACAGAAGGGAATTAATCATTCATTTGTTAAGCACAAGAGATCCTTAAAAACCCTAGCAATGATCCAAGCAAGGAAGTCTACTACTTCTCTATCATAAAGGACTGAGATGTTTTAGGGCTGGGCATTGCTTTATGAATCCAGAACACCTTTTTAAAGCAAAAGATGCCTCTGCTTGAGAGGTACTGGGAGGTGCTTCACAGAAAGGATCAAATCATCCTCTTTGAAGACTTACTCAACACAAGCCTGGGAGGATATAGAAAGTCTCTTGTATTAACTCAGTTATCTACTAGGAAAACAAATAAATAAATAAAGCTGGGTTTTCTTTTTTCTTTTTTTTTTTTCCCCTCAAAACTTGTCCTCATTTACTTGCCCAGTACAGGAAAATAAAGAATATTTCATTCTCTTACTTTTTTACAGAAACTTCTTTAAGACCTTAGTATTAGGTGCTCTACGGAAGTACAATAGAAGAACATCCTCTGCCTCAAGAAATTTGTCTCTTAATTGCTTGCAGAGACTGTCAACACTTCCTCTGAGAAGAGAAATCCGCAATGGTCCCGTATTACAAACTGCCCCTAGAAGAAACTTTCACTATTCAGTGCAAAGTCAGTTGCAGACCAGCTCAGTCCATGTCTACCTAAACATCATCCTGATCTATGGATTATGTTAAATACTGTCACTTGCTACAGACCACTTTGCAGTATTAGAAGTAGAAGGGAACAAGGAGTTTATATTTTCCTGTAGCAATGGGAAAAGTATGCTATATAAAAGAAATTCAAATTCAGAATTATCTATAGGGAAGTTACTGACCATTTCTTAGTATGGAAAATACCACAAACTCTTTTAGGATTGAAAAAGGAAAATAAAAAATGCTTCTTTTGAGGAAATGCTATTCCATGATTTTAAATCCAGTCCCACAGCTGCCACACTTTGCCATGCAGTGAGTAATGCAAACTGTTCTCACAGACTAACATCTACAACATACTGTGGGGTTTAATAGTCTCTCATTAAACAGAGAAGCTCTATAAACATAAACTGCAACAATGGGACAAAAAGCAGCTTCCAGAATTCCCTCTGCAACCCTAACAGGGAGACAGTGAGAATTTCCTTCTGCATTTCTTGCCAGCTGAAGTTTGTCTGTTTTCCACCCCCTCGTTTGCTTTGCTGATAACAAACATCTGCGAGGAGCATCCCTCTGTGTGCAAGAGGGTGACAAAGCCAGAGCAGCCTCTGGGCCCATGAACCCCCAGTAAAGCCTCTGGAGAGGCTCTGCTGCTGGACACTAAAAAGAGGGTTTCTCCACAGAGAAACCTTTGGAAAGTGGATTCAGGAGCTTCTGGAGGAGGCATTTTTTCGAGGTGTGCCCCAGACATGCCTATTTAAGGGTCCTTCTTTTGGGTTCCTCCTCCTCAACTCTACCTTACCTATTGCCAACGTTCATTTACATGTTTATTTTGCAAAAAGCTCTGGAAGCGCAAAGCTTGGATCTCCTGGGTAAAATCTGCCTTGCTGTGGCTCTCTCTAACAGGCTGCTGTGGATTTTTGGCACATTGCCTGGTTGCCCTTTGCACACACAGGGACACGCCAGGACCACGTCCACCCTTCCCCACTGAGACGTGTCTCCAGGTGCCTGTGGGGGAAACAGGTCAACACTAGAACCTCCAAGATTGCAAAATGCTGAGAGATCAGTAGCACCAGCAGAGATTTGAAAATGTTGCATTTGAGCCCCAGAGACCCAGTCTGGCAGATGCACGGAGGACAAGTGAAGGAGAGACACGGGTTTCCTGCTGGGGAGGCATGCATTTCTCCATGGTTTTCCAGCTGGGAAGGCCCACATTTCTCTGGAGCAACCTCTGGGGAGGCTTCAACCGTGCCTGCAAGAGCAGGCAGTCACGCTGCCCGGGCGAGGGCTCCCGAACCCGCTCCAACAGGCCTGTGCCGCGCTCGCCCCCGACTCGGCAAGGCCTGCGAGCAGCTCTCCGGCAGCCGGCGGGCGCCTCGAGGGGCACCTCCAGTCGTTCCTTATCAGCTCTCCCCAAAACAAGTAAGGACAGGGGCAGTCGGCACCGGCCCAACAAGCCTTTCCCAGCCCCAGCAACTGGCGTTGCGGCACTGGGACCTCAGGCAGCGAGGGTAAATGGAAGCCAGGGAATGGAGAAGAGAGGAGGCGCGGGGCCCCGGCAGCAGGCGCCACGTCCTTTAGGAGGCAGCAGGCACTGGGGGAACGGAGTCTGCACCTTCGCGGGCTCAAATATATTCCAGTGCTGGAGACTCCCAGAAACCTTCCGCTGGCAAAAGGAGAGGGATGAGCATGTTGAGAAGTAGGGACTATTTTCACTATGTGCAGGGCAGGGGGATACCACAACCCAGTTTTTTTGGACACTTTTCTCATTCCACAACCTAATTCAGCTGGACAAAAGCGAAGGCAACAGCTGAGTCGGTGTGATCCAGCAGTCCCTCATGCACGGGGAGAAACCTGGGAGCAGATCGCAGAGAAGAAAAAGCTCTGACTGTTGCAGCTGCCTGGCGTCTCCCACTGCTCTTCCACTCCAAAGGCACTTACTCAGCCCGGGAGTAGCCAGAAGGGCCCCAACACCTCATCTAACATCTCCTCTGTAATTAAATTCTTCAGTTTGCAGAGGGCAGATCAAACCCACTCACAAAACTGAGAAGTCCTGCTTCAGATGTGCTCCTCTCCCTACAGAGCAGGGAAAGGAGTCATCTCTTCATCCAACCACAAAGAGCCCTTGGCAACAAAATGCCATTAAAACAATGTGTTTCAAAGCATTCCTCTATGCAAAACCCCCATCTGACTGCAGTGCAGGCTGTTACTCATTCAGCAGCAGGACACGAGCACCCGAGAGCTCTCCTGCAACTCGCAGCACATGAGCAGGTGCCAGAAGAGGAAGCCAGTGCAGGCCCCATCCCCATCTGCTTTCCAAAGCAGTGCTGTCAAGTCAAACAGCAGAAAGGAGAAAGGTGGGAGGACTGGACCAGATGTTGTAGCACCCCTATGGCCCCGAGGGATGGTTCCCAGTTACCCCATCAAGCGGGGGTCTCAGGTTGGCTGTGCTCATGTCCTGCCAACCCTGTCGGCAGCTCTATCTTGGGCTATATGCAGGTATAGAAGTTGGCTTAGCATTTCTGCGCCCCTGTGGGTCCACAGCAATTTGTTCAATGTGGTCTTGAACCCTGAGGAAGAGCAGTTCTTTGTATTTCTACAGCTACTTGTGCCTCCTCTGTGCCGCTTAAGGTACTTCTGCACTGAGGGCGCAGTGGCGAGCAACCCTGTCCTCTTGTGCCTGCGCCACTGCGAGAGCAATGCATGTACCTACCCTTAGAGGCATCTGTTAAGAGTTTTCATCGTTGGCCTGCATAGTAAAAGCTGGTGCCTCTGGGGCATGAGGAGCACTGGCCCAGATCACCCAAGAAAGGAGGTACACAATATTTATATAATGAGAACGTTTTGCTTGCAGCGTGCACATTTATTACACTGGCGCTCCGCTCTCCCAGCTATCTTGCAAAGAATGATGCCGCAACTTGAAAACTAGCTGACAGGAGAGAATTAAAGCCATAACTGGCTCCCTTCCTTCCCCTTCAGCCATGCGCTCATGCTCTCCACCTGCCACCCCCCAGAGCCCCAGCAGTCCTCTTGTTCATTGCCTTCTGCAGACAGACGTGAGTTTCAGTGCTACAGGACAAGCAGTCTGTCCTGGGGGCAAGGCATGCCACAGCAGCAAGACTCTACACACTATGTCTGCAGGGCCAGGTGCCCCATGAGGCAGCTACTCATGGGATCCTTGGAGATCCTACCCTTTACTGACTGATATGAGCTGAGAGCTAACGAAGATGAGACCTTGCTATGGACAACTCTAAGCAAAGGAGAGCTTCCAGGCACAACAGCCATAGGTGAAATCCAAGCAATGCTTCGCTTTGACCTCCTCATCTGAAGAGCAGGCCCAGATGGCAGCTAAAGCATGGACTCCCTGTGAGACAACATGGGGTCTGCACTAGACACTAACCCTGACCTGCTGAGTGGCCAAAGGGCACGTGAATCCTTCTTCGTGCTTTGTTTTTATCTCCTATACTCTTGTTTGTCTTACTATTTTGAATAGGGACATAAGAACTTTATTCCTTTATAGATTAGTGTCTTACATATCAAGATCTAGTCTTGGGTAAAACTTCTGGGGAGTACTATAAAACAAATAATAATTTAGGTTCTAGAGTATGGTGATGGAGGCAGACGGGGTAGCAGGTCTTTCTCAAGGTCTTCATCTGGGGAGTCAACGTCATGATAAGTAGAGGTTTGTAAAATGCTTCCGCTCTGCAGAAAGTGGGTTATGCTCACATTTTTGTGGCTGCTAAAGTTTTTGCTTGTTTGCTTGGTCACTAGTTTGGGGAAAAGAAATTTATAGGTTGTTCTTTGAAGTGGTTCAGAGGTTGGGGATGTCCGAAGTCATCCCAGGGGACACAGATTTTAGGGCAGAGCACATGTTAGATGATGTGATGTCAGTGTTAAACACAACTTACTACTTTGCTCTAGATGTTGTTCCATCAGTGCTCCAGTTTTCCCTCCTTCTTGAATCATCAGTCCAGGAAATTGTGATGAGAACCTGACAACTGCACATCTAAGGGAGCATGTTCCTGCCTAACTTAGTATGTTAATAGTTGACACTTGCTTCCAGAAAAGACAGCAGATTTCATAATGCGATCAGCAGATTTGTACTGCATATTGGCATATCAAGCAAGTACAGCTTACTCTATTAGTTGCAATGCTAAAAGGTACAGGCTGGGTTGTCTTCAAGCTTGGGAATAACCATAGCAATGTAAACCATTCTGTTCTTCCCTAACATTTGCCCAAATTAACTACTCAAATTTGCCCAGACTGACTCTCTGCCAAGTGGAAGTACGGTCAGCAAACACACAGCGGGGCTGCAGCTCCACATGTTGGTACTGACCCTCTTCCTCAACAGCCCTCACCAAGTTAATGGGCTGAATGGTCACCTAGTATAGCTGACCATGATCCTGAGACCTTCTCCTTCTCTATTGGCAGGGCAGAGGTATTTGACAGGGCCTGAACGAGGCATACCAGGGTCTTAAACTACCCTTGCAACATTCACCAGAGTTCAGGTTGCCAGAAATGTGAGGTTTTTTGAAAGCAAGTAGCCCTTGAGCACTTTCTCTTCAGAGCTATGGAGGAGCTCGAGCATGAGTCAGTGCGCAACAAGGAGGTCTCCTCCTCATCTGCTGGGAAGGAAAGGATCCTTTCCCTTCAGGCCAGCCTCAGCCACGTGAAGAGCAGCATGAGAGTGATGAAATGGTGATGACAGACACATCCTGAGCAGTCACCACTCCCCTTTGAGGTACTCTTCATGCTCCAGTTTCTCACAGCCCTGTCTCACCCTACAAACTCCCCAGGTGGCTGACAGCTACAAGCCGGATGCCGTGCTGGGACAGCTGAGGGACAGGAAAGCTCCCAAAGTGACTCAATGGCTGGTAGCTATCAAAGTCTCCTCTTACAAGGGTCCTACTGCTGGGATCCAGAGGAAGGTGGCCATGGTTTCTCCTTGCTGCCTTCTTTGCCCCATACAGCTGGAGATTTGGGCCATCATGCTCGCCTTCTGCCAGGATAGCTCTGGCTTGAGAGCTACACTCGCAGGGCCAAGACATGCCTGATGGACTTCTTATTTCAGAAGTGGCTATTTACATGGTTGGGAGTATTTTTCCAGCTACTCCACTGGTGACAGTGGGACAGTCCCACAGATCTACCGCGGGTGACCTCATACTTAAAAACAAGGCGAGAACAGGCTGGTCCCTCCAGAACACCTGAGAGACTTCCATGCACAGGTCCCTCTGACTTTCCGCCATGCCATTGAAAAGTCACCCCAAGTGCATTTGAAGAATCCACACCCAGCATGTTTTTGAAGGCATCTCTGGACGTTAGGACTCAAACCCACCCCTTCAATCTGATGGGGCTTGAGTTTATTGAACAAGGAGCTTTCTTAAAGAAAGAAAATCACATTCCTATCACCTTCAACTCAGGGGGGCCCAAAGGAATCACTCGTCAACAGCGGCAGGCTCAGAAGAAGTTTAGCCAACCAGTCCTTTTTACCACCCACAACTGAGCAACGTGCAACCGAGCACTACCTTCCTGCCCCCGAGGGGACTGCCATCCAGTGGGGGGCTGGAGTGACGAGAACATTGCACACGTCAGCTGCAGCTCAGGGAGCAATTTGGGACAGAAGGTGCTAGATGAAGTAAATTATTATTCGGCATCCAGAATATTATTGGCTTCCAAATAATTGTCTATTTGTGTGCATGCACGCACAAGAATCCTCGTTCCATGGTCTCTGCCAGCATATTCCCAGTGCTGTGACTCTCGGGGGACAAGGCCCATACTTGTATTCAATTTCGCCTTTGGATCTCAAACACTAAGGTTTCAGATTTTGTTTTAAAAAACATTTTCTCTGGCAACTGGGCTGTTAATGGATATGATGTTTTTGCTCTTGCCTCCTACCTTCCTTTAAAAGCTTGGCACCAAAGGGCTTCTTTGAAGATAAGGCCAAATTTGCAATTTAAGGGGAGGAACTTCATAAAGCTAGACATGAAGTGATGGAAAGGAGGAGAAAAAAAAAAAAATCAGGAGCCAGTTTGCATGTTGAGATATAGAGTCTACAGCACATAAGATTACAATGGCCTCTCTGTACCACCGCTGCCTGGAGCCATAAATCCACTGCAGCTGCAGCTACCTACGCTAGACTCCCTAAGGGCCACGCTCGGAGAGCGGCTCCCCTGGAGCGGGACACCCAGCTTATCCTCAAATAAAAGCCACCACACAGCCCTTATGGAGCCCGCATCCACCGGGCACGCACGGGCACCCCCAAAGGGAAGGCGAGGGGCGCCCAGTGAGGCTCCCGCTGCCCCAGGAGGTTCTCCACTGATGCGAGCAGAGGCTGTTTTGCCTGCCAGCAAACCCATGTTCTCCCGCCATATCCAGCAGACCTGTGCTCAACACCACAAGGAGGCAGGGAAGTGCCACCGAGAGGCTTTGCAGGTGGAGAGCGGAGGCAAAGCGGAGGCAGACTTACCCTCACTTGGAGGGGAACGTGCAGCGTGGAGGGGAACCAACCGTGCTCTCCTCCCATCCCAAGCCGGCCCCCTGCAACTCTGCCCGTCACTAAGGGAGGTAACTGCTCTGCCTTAAGGAAAATAAAAAGAAAGTGCCGGGGTGTATTGCAATGACATTATCTGAGGAAGCTGCATTTTGCATGTAAGTGTTATATTCCAGGCCAGCGTATCCACATCTGAGGTTTATTTCCCAGCGACTGCCTCAGTAACTGTATTCCAGCACACCCTTTCCCTGTCTTCACTAAAATAACAGGAGACGCGCCCGATGGACGGTCTTTGGCCACACAGACTCACGTAGACTCCCTGACCGTGCAGCCAGGGAAGGCAGCCTCGCATTTGGCAGGATCCCGGGACCTGGCTCCGCATAGGAGAACAGCTCTCTGGCGGATCTCCGTGCCAGACCGGACCTCGGAGCGCCAAAATGGAATTGCCACCCGGGGTTCGGGCTAACCTCCACAGGGCACAGAGGTTCGGGAGGAAAGGAGGCTGTTTTCCAAGCCAGGATCCGGTTTTACAGACACGGAGACACCACAGCCCGGATCCCCTGCAATCTCAACAACAGCGGGTTTTCATAGCTGCGGAGCGGTTTGGGCTTGGCCCAACAAGCCCCATCCCAGGGCACAGCCGCAGGGTGCAGTCACAGTCCTCGCATCTAGTGGGAGCTTAGGGATGGATCTCAGCTACGGGGTAGCAGCCTCCCCGAAGGAGCTGAGAAGAAAGCGAGGGTAAATTTTGGCTCTCACCTCCATGCTGGCAGGCTGCCTAAAAAAAAAAAAAAAAAAGGCCAAGAAGCTCGAGCACGTCCCACACGCTCCCTGAAGCACATTTTCCTCCATCGATCCCCCCAGAGCCAAAATAAATTGGCACTGCCTCCAACTCAAGCGCTCCTGCAACACACAACAACAGCCCTGAGAGCCCCTTGCCGCAACTGGGGCTCCTTTGTGCCAGGTGCTGCGCTAACAACTCCGCCAGGCACAGCTGAGCCTCTGCTCCCATTTGTCCTTTTGCAAGGAGAAAAAGAGGGAAAAAAGAGACCATTTTAATAAAAGGAGCATGCAAGATCCTCAGGGCAGGGATCTGCTGTTCCCTATTTGTGTATAAAACGCTGCACTGCCTGCGGCGACTTCAGAACTGCACAAGCATTGAACGTTTTTCCCTTGCGACAAACAGCTTTGGGGGCTTTTCAGCCCATTTGCCTCCATCGCATTCACGCTCCTTTTGTGTCAGCTTTCCACGAATGTCCATACAGCTGGGTTGCAGAAGCATGAGTTTCTATGAAAAGTCGATTTTAAAAACTCGCATGTGCAAGTATGCATATAAAGCAAATTCTAAAAGCTTCCCGTCCTGCAAGTATTCCCTCCAGAAACACAGCTTCAAGCGTTATGTTCAGCCAAGGCAGCAACAGAAACAATGCTCTATGATTTGGGGCCAAGAAGAATGAAACCAAATACCAGGAAATAAAAGAAGATGCTTGTGATACATTTTGTTGAATAGTTACTCAAAATCGCTGTTGAAAAATGGACGATGGTTTTCACCAGCATTCTTCCTAAGGACCTGAAATTCACTGAATACATTATTCTCGTTAAATTATTCTCGTGGCCTAGGAATTGGAATAAGTAACAACCCTTTAAACTGAGACTGACCACAGGAACACCAAAATACACAACAGCAGGTTTTTCCCTCAGGATGTTTTTAGTCTAACCAGAAACAGGAAGTCTCCAACGATTTTGCAAGAGAGCTTTTTTCCTTGTGGGATATCCCATCCCAACAGTACGCCTCACAGTGCAAAGTTTTTAGCCTGGGAGGTAATGGTTTAAACCAAGAGATTTGCAATCCTGATCCATAATATGCCAGCAATAATACATCAAATCTTCTTTGCACATTAAAGAAGTCGGGGGAATTTTGCCTCCTCTGAGGCACTCAGTGTAGGGCACGAATATGACCAATCTACCATTATTTGCTACCAAAGAAACTTTGGTAACCCAGGGTTACAGTGGCCTACTGCTGCTTTAATTTCTTGTGGGTTGAGTGACCTAATTGAGACTAACTGACCCTAAAGCCCGAAAACCCAGGAGGACAGAAGTAATCTGAAGCCTGCCGTAACTCATGTCTGCCCAACCTTAACTTTAGTGCTGGAGATGGCATCAAGCACTGGAAATGCAAGATCGTTCCAACAGCGCCCCGTAGCACCCGAACCAGGGCCAAAAATGCCAACCTCTGCTGCAGGTTGCAGGCCATTAGCCTTGATGTCACCTACAGTGGCCACCACCCCAAAGGGCCGGGGCCACCGAAGACAACAGCAAAGTGTCGAGAGTCTTCTTTCCTCCCCGCCTTCCCAGGAGAGCGCTCCCATCACGTGCGCCATTCCTGGGCTGTGATTGTGGCTGGAGTAACAACTGCCGGGGACGCCGGGCCTTCGCCGCCCAGCCCGGCCTCGCACCGCCGCGTGCCACGAACAGCTCGGCCACGCTCGGGCCCCGGCAGCCTCCTGTGGCGCCGCTGACGCAAACCTGCTCCTGCGGTGCCCAAGACCATCGGTGTCATCGAAGCCCACCCCTCTGCCTAAGCTGTAGCAACCATAGAAAAAGGGCATGTGTTTAAGGGCAGAGAGATGCCTCCCCAGCCCTCCGGCAGCATCGAAGAGGCTCAGCAAGGTGGTCCAGCAGGTCCTCCCTCTCACGCCTAAGCGCTGGCCTGAGAGACACAAGGGTCTGTGCCTGTCAGCTTGGAAGAGTCAATGTGGACAGCAATATTTGCCACTCCACAGTTTTTATCCCATCTGTGCTGGGTATTAGCCTGGATCTCTAGATGGGGAAACTGAGGCACCAGGTTGTGAGGGAAATGCCTTAATCTCACACAGGGCATGTGCATCAGCTGAGACGATAGCACAGGCACGTTGACCTACAAACTTGTGCTTCGACCCTAGGAATACCTTTCTATCCCATCACAGATCTTCTCTCCTGGAGCCAGCATAGAAGAAGTAATAGGTTTTTATTTTTATTTTTATTTTTATTTTTATTTTTATTTTTATTTTTATTTTTATTTTT
>VZSV01000025.1:2500276-2514221 GCA_013398735.1 Nothocercus julius
TATTTTTATTTTTATTTTTATTTTTATTTTTATTATTATTGCTTTACGTGGTATCAGACTGTCAGGTTTCTGTAGTCCTGAGCACGTGTCTCAGGAGGAGGTCACAAAGCTCTGGCCGACAGATTAAAGTTAGTACTTTAGTCAGGTGTGTAACACAGAACTACAAAAAAGTCAAGTTTGCTCTAAAATGATTAGATTTTGTAATTCAGGAAAAGAAGTTTCCCCTCGGCATACCTTGGGAGAATGGGGACAAAACAGGCTGCTCACTTCATAACCTCAGCTGTAATGTCTCTTTCGTGGCAGAAGGCCATAGATAAGTTTGAAAAGGTCCAACTCTGCTGCTCCTGGTCAGGTGTAAGGAGCTGCAGGAGCAGCTCAAAAACAGAGCAGGAAGTTCAGTATTGAAGGGCTTGGAGAGATTAGTCTGCTCTGTGTTTTGAGGACAGCAGAACACATCAAGAAGTATATGGGACTGGGCAGAAATTCATCTGTCCTTCAAAAGAACAAATCACCAAACTGAAGCCAAGAGTCTCACACCCAAAGGGCTAAAAAGACCTCTGCAAATACCAAGCACTGAGTTTCGCTTTGCAATGCTTTTAAAAACTTTCACTCTGCGCTCACTGAAGATGTCATGCAAGTGCTAGATATGGAAAAGCTGTGTCTTGCAGATCATAGGGAAATAGAGCATCTCTAAGACTTATGGTCCAGTTTGCAGCATGTACTGTCACCTGTAAAATTTATTCTTTGCTCCAAGCAGAGAAGAAATGTGTGCGGATTCGGCTGCTTGTACTGGGAGATCTCTCAAAGAAAGATCTCATGGGTCTGTACATGTACGAGAGAGAAAACTGAACCTGCTTTTCAGATCCGTACAGGATCCCAGACCCTTCAGATGAACCTGCCTCACTCTCCCTAGCTGGAACTGCACCAGGAGGGAGGACCCCTCCATATCTGACTTCAGCCCTAACAGCAAACACTTACTGGGATCTTGTCAGCGTCGTACATGTATGATTAATCCCTTTAATTGCATATAAAGGGAAGAGTTAAAAAAGTACATAGAGTGAAACTCTATTTATTTCTCGTCCGAGTGTATCATCAACCCAGCAGGGAGCTTGCAACTCTCTAACTTTTCCTATTTCAGGATGATTTCCACTAACAAGGAAAGTTATTTTACCTGTTTCTAGGTCACCTAACTAGAAAAAATCCTATTGCAAATCCTTGAAATGTTTCTGCTGAAATCCTTCCTTGAGCCTATAAACCTTTATATCCCCCACACTAAAAAAAAGAAGGTGTGCGTGTGTGTATGCATGTATGTATATTATATGTATGTACAGGTAGAAATATGAACCATCCTCTATACCCAGACACATTAAGGCACTTCCAAAAGAAAAGAAAGCTAAGACAAAATCCTACTCACAAATGCCGCATTCTTTTAATATTTTCCATGACAGTTTTCGAACCCATGGGAAAAGAAAGTTTAATGGCTGATAGTGAATGAAAGTATCAAAAAGACACTGTAGCAGCAACATAAAAATTCAGAGCACTGGACACCAAGAAAATCACCCAGTTTAAGAGCTGCCCGGAATTACGCGCACGCACGCACTGCGTGTGAGGAACCCTGTTATCCCACTCACATAATGCTGCAGAAGGGTCAAGAGAGTTTCTTGAAAACAAACAAGAGTGGAAAAAAAAATCCTTTAATAGACCTGAGCTGCTTTTTTTACACAAAGTCAGTGAAATAAATACTTGGGGAATTAGAATTTGTTGAGGCAGCGCTCAAAAGAAAACAAGATTTGTGTTAAGTAACTTTTGCCAGATGTGGTTAACAGGAAAAGTCTAATATTATTTTTGCAGTGCAATTATCAACATCTCCAGAGCATTTCAAAAAGTTTCCTTTGGACACAGCTACAGATCCTGCATCCCACTTTGTCCTCCAGCACATTTACTATTTACAGTCAGCACCAGGAGGACCTGCCAAAGTTAGAGCCCAAACAGCGAGGCGCGCATGCAAGGAGCCTACGGCATCCCGCCGCTCGGCGGAAAAGGACTCCCCCGACCCAGACTGCTCATCACCCTTGCACCGGGCCTAAAAATCTCCAACTGTGCAAGAAGGGGGCCAAAATTTCCTTCACAGATTGCCCGCCCTTCAACACAGCACTGGCCAAAATGCTCCTGCGTTTGTGGGAGCCGAGTCCCGCCTGCAAACTCCGGTCAGGTTTTGACAAGAGTTGGGGCAACACAAGATGAGTGTTTCCCACGCTGCTTCCCCCTCTCCACCACAGGGTCCTCCCTCACCCCAGACGGGGCCAGTGTGCTGGCCAAACTTTTGGGGGAGATTTGGGCAAGCGCCGGCGCCTGGCAGTGTGTGCATGCACAGGGCCCTGCATGAGCAGCGCCTAAGCTGGGAGGAGGAGCCGGGAAGAAGCAGCGGAGCCCCCCAAATCCCACTCGCCCCCATGCAAAACAGATCACAGCCTGGAGGGGCTCAGCTTTGCTCCGCTCTTGTCACTTCCCCTGCGCCGAGCACACGCGGAGCTGCTTCCCAGCATCCTAGAAAGCAACTTCCCAAACTCTGGCACAAAGATTTGCCGCCGCCACGGGTAGGAGCCGGCCGAGGGGAGGAAAGTCCTTACCCCCTCCAAGGCCCTGTGACGGTCAGCGTCCCCCCACCATCCCCGCGCCCTCCGGCCCCTCTCCCCAGCAGTGCCACTCACCCGGGTCTTGCACGGAGCAGGACGGAGCAGCGCAGAGATGCACGAAACGCAACAAAGAGGCTTAACTCCAGGAGCTGGGAACTTCCCGGCCGGATCTGCAGGGAATTCAGCACACACACACACAGAGAAAGAAAAAGGGAGGAAAAGAAGAAAAAAAGAAAAAGGGGGGAAAAAAAAGGAGAGAAAGGAAGGAAAGAAGGAAGGAAGGAAAGAAGGAAGGAAGGGCAAGGTCTGTTTTGGGGGAAGTCGGGGGAGGCCGGGCCCCGAGCTGGGGCCGGCGCTGCTGCCCGGCGAGCGGTTTGTGGGGCTGGTGCGGTGTGCAGGGCTCAGGAGCGGAGGGGAGAGCAGCGGCGGGAGGAGGAGGGAAGCAGCGTGGGGATGCGGGAAGCCCGACCCTCCATATGGGAGACGGTTTTTGGATGACTGAACTCCCAAACAATTCCCGTCCTTTTTTTTTTTTTTCCGGCTCCTGCCCCAGAGCCTCTCCCTCATCCCCTCCTCCGAGGAGGAGGAGCCACAGGGAAGGGGAAAAAGAAACACAAAATATCCCCCCAAAAGGGGAGGCAGCCACAGTCCTCTCCTCCCTGAGCCCCCCGCGCTATCCCCCAACCACAACAGCGAAGAGCATCCGATGGCGGGCGCCCGCGCCAAACCGGGCCGGCCACCGCGCGGGGCCCGGCCGCCCGCCTCCCTCCCGCCGCGATGCCCCGGCAAAGCGGAAGCAGCAAAGTTGGGCCGAAAAGTTTGCCCGGAGCACGGGACGCGGACCCGGCCGGCGTGCGGCCAGCGGTGGGGCCGCTCACAGCCCCCAGGTCACGAGGACGTGACCACGATGGGGCCCCCAGCGCTGCCAGGTCTCACGGCGCCCGAGAGCCGCCCCGCGTCGCGGCCGGGCCTGCTGGCTCCCTCCCTGCTGCCCGGCCTCGCATCCTGCCTCCGGCGCGCCACAGGAGGGGAGGGAGCAGGTGTCTCGCCTAGCGCTCCATCCCGCTTCCCGCGGTCTGCAGCTTCGGGCGCCCCGGGCTGGAGTCGGTGTGAAGCCCCCTGGGAGCGTTTCACCACGTTAAGAAGGAGCAAACATTTTCTTGTGAGCTCTGCAAGGTTCTTAATTCAATAAGGCTACATGTCCTCAGTGTGTCATTCGTTACATACCCTGACCTGGAGGTGCACAGACTCTGTGGCTTCTTTAGCCATTCCCGATCTTTCTGCCCAACTCATCAACCTTGAGCAGCCTTTTGGGTGTGTTTGCTATGGGGATCTGCATTGGGATCTCCAGAAAAATTGGGTCCCGCATCCTGGCTCTGGTGACGGCATGCTGGGTGCGCTTGCGGGGTCATCGCTGCCAGCCTCAGTTTCCCCAGCTGTAACGCTCGAGTTCAAATATCTGCTTCGCTGCCTCACAGACACGGTGACTGTGAGGGGGCATGTGGAGTATGTGAGACACTTCTTCAGGCTGGCGTCCCCCATGGTCTTGTTCCCTCGGGAGATGGTCCCCATCCTCTTGCAGGATCCAAGACAGGCCATCTGGAGCAGCATGGCAAGAAGTGTGAAAGAAGAAAGTAGGCAGAGAAGGAAGAGAAATGACTACGCAATGCACACGCGAAATAGGATGAGCCCAACTATTTACTTCAGTAAACAGTTTTTCCCCCGAAGTGCTGGGGCTAATATTTTGCTAAATGAAGATAGTACCTTCTAGGAGAGGTGGAGGAGTTCTTGTACGTAGGATTTTAACCAGCTGGTTTCAAGGAGGATGTCCAGGTCCCCTACCTAACCCCGAAGAAGTACGGCTTTTCTGAGGCATTGCTGTGCACACTGTGAGGTGATCCCCCCTCCCTCCGAGTGAAGGAGATGCTCCTAGAGCTTCACGTGAACTCTCCATTCCCACATGAAGTTGGCTCACGGAAGCGTGCTTCAGAAATGCTCCGTGTCCCCACAGCTTGCCATTGCCAGCCATTGCCACTTGCAGGAGTGACGGGTCAGGATGCAGGGACACCTTGGCAAGTGTGGAAGATCTGGGGACAAGACGGTATCGTGTAGTCAGTGAATCATAGCAGGAGGGAAGGAGCAAAGACCCCTCTCCTTACCTGATGTGGCTGCTGCAGAGCAGGAGTACTCCCTCTCCACAGTGTTTGCAGAGCATCTCTCCTTATGTCTCTCCCCCATCTTAGGTTTCCTGTCTTCTCTAGATCTACCACCACGTGCTCCTGGCACTGTTTGGCTCCTTTATTTCTTGCAACCACCCCCCTGGCAGGTGACTGTGCTCAGGAAAAACGTTTCAGGCACAACTTTTCAAGAAGAGAAACCAATCTGAAATTAAACCAACCCAGCTCCTGCTTCCTTCCTTCTCTCACCCCAAAGATGAATATTTGCCCAACAACATACAGCTAATGAATTTACCCAAAGATTTAAGGAGATCATCTGTCTCAAGGTACTTTTGAGGTAGTCAAGACTACCTCAAAATAACCTGCCAATCTGCCTGAAAGACAAAATCAGAACAGGATTGTTAAAGGAAACGTGGATAGATTTCTCACACCTTTACCATGTAAGGAACAGAGATGATAAACAAGGTTTACGGTTTCTGAATCTAAAGCCCCTCAGTCAAAGAAGAATGTGAAGCAGTTACAGTTTATCCTTGTGCCATCATTAGGTTTCAGATTTGTGCCTGCTGACTTGCACTGTAAGAGGAACCTGGATTCCTGGTTACCCGTTTCTCACGTACAAAGATAGTTTCAATCATTTGGGGGTTTTATGCTTGGCTTTGTTTTTCTTTTTTTTGATTGTTTTTGTCTTGTTTTTGTTTCCTTGTTTTATGATCAGTGTACTGAAAATGTCAAAAATGTTTTTCCTGAAGCATTTCTTGACTTCCTAGGAAATATGTATTCCTGGCCCTTAAACCTGCATTTGGGCAGGTAGGTTTATCAAATTAAACACAAACTTCCTTCCTCCACAATATTAACTTCGTTATTTAATTATCATTTAAAGAACTGTTTCCCAAATTCCACTATTTTCTTTTCATTGCTCAGTAACACAGTTCTTAGGTGCTAAATCCATATGTAGACACCTCACTAAGTGGCCTAGTTTTTACAAGTGCTGAGACCTCTAGCACCTGCCTGGTCTGAAAAACAGTGATTTCCTAATTTAGAGCAGTCGTAAACTCTCCTAAATTAAAACAGGAATTGAATTGGCCCTGGGTAGTTTTAGGGCTGGAGAGGTGGGAGGAAATAGGGGTGGGAGAACTAGAGCTACGTTGTGCAAAGATCTGCCCCAGGGTTTGTTTAACACTAGGGGAAAAAAAGAGGCCAGATTCGTAACCCTGCAGGACTGTGTTCCCTGTTTATCCCTGGGAGGCAGGAATGCAGGTGCATTTCTTCACGTGCTTCTCAGCCCCGGCTGAAACCCCTTTGGGACATCGCAGCACCCCTCGCCGTAAGGAAGCTTCTTCTGTGCGGGTGGCTGACCAGGAACAAGATGCAGCAAGGGGACCTGTCACCTTCAGTAGGTGCCCAAGCGCCTCCGGTACCCCCTGTTAGCAGCTTGCTGGACCAAGCCTGGCTTTCTGCAGTCCCGGGCAAAATTGTCACTGCTGCTGCCTTTCAAAGCACAGCCTCCTCCTCGGGCCGCTGAAGCTCCAGCTGTGTGATATTGTGTGGAGCAAGGCGGGGGGCATCGAGGGACTCCAGATGAAAGGGCAAGCTCAAAGGAAACCAGACCCTGGCATTTCGGCAAGATGCGCAGTGGGTAACAGGCTCAGTTAAATTTGCTCATTCAGCCAGCTAAGAGGGAGAGTTTTCTCATCCGTCCTGCTATGTTTAATTCATCCACACATGCCTTCCAATTACAGCAGGACTAATAAACGGAGGGGGATGGCTGGGGGGGCATGGGAGCAGAGCAGTGCCCAGCCACAAGGTCCAAGCACCCTAAAAACTTCAGCACTGCTGTGACCTGCTCCATGCTGGGGTCTGCCATCCTGCAGGAAGCTCAGCAGGGTCTCTGGCCCCGAGTCCTTTAAATTTGAGCGCAGACTCAGTCCCGTTTCTGTTCAGAAATATACATTACAGAATGTGCCTGCCTGGAGTAACACTGTCAAGTGTCAGCACAGAACTCCCAGGGAAATTAATGCAGTGTCTGTGCCCCCATCAGGATTCCAGCATTTGCCCCCCTGCTTTTTTCTCGCTCTTACCTTTTGCAAAAATGACGTTTGGAAGAAACAGAAAGAAGAAGGAATGGAGGGATTAGGCTATGCAGCCAAAGATGTAGAAAACCTTCCTTCTCCGAGAAAGTACAAAACTGTCTGGCCATATTGTTGTGAATTTATGGTCAGTCTGATGAAGGGGAGCACAAAGAGGGCAGGATTAGCTCATACCCAGAAGCAGACTGGTCTGAGGGGAGCAGCTTTGATTCGAAGTGGCCAGCAAGTCATCCTGAGGGTTGTCAGGAGGAGAGGGGAAAGGATCCACAGAAGGAAGTGAAGTGAATGGGCAGCCCCTGGTTCAAAGGACTTTCAGACTGCGTTGTACTTTGTTTACCCTCTTGTAAAGCTATTTGTAACTTCGATAATCCATAGGAAATGGGATCATTTCTTTCTCGGCGTGTCAAATTAAATAAACAAATAAAACCTTGTTTGGTTGGTGAGAAGCTTAGAGAAGAAAGTGTATTTGTACAGGGATTCGGGAACTAAGCATCTTTCAAGGGTAGAAGATTAGGAAAGAAATCAGAGAAACAAAGAAGGAAGTGATTCAGTCATCAAAACTCAGCTAAATTGGGAGGCCATGTGGGGGACAAGAAGGTAGGGCCTGTCTATATTAGGAAATCTGTGCTGGTTTAAAATAAACCAACTTGGTGTCAGCTTAGTTTCACTACTAGGACTCAAGTCAGGGACATGGACTCGATTATGACAAGTTTACCATAAGGTCAAACAAAAAAGTTTTACGTTCCCTGAGATTTTATTTCAGAGTACATTAGCCCTTGAGCGTCTTTGTAACCTCAAGTGCAAACCCAACCCTAAAACCAATGGGTGAAACTTTTATGCTGAGAAAGTAGTAAACACTGTGACAAGGTGTAAATTAAACTAAGAGAAAGCAGAGGGGGAAATTAACTTACTGTGGTTGTGTCAAAGGCCCTTAGGCACTGTGACAGGGAACATCGCAACATCTTGCTTTTAGGTATTCAGTTCCCCATGAGAAATCCAGGACCCTGTGTTGGCTCCCTGTAGAAGTGGGGAGGGAGGAAAGAGAAGGGGAGGGCAAGGGAAGAGAGGCCATTAATATGGTGGAAAATAACCTGCACCTATTGCACCTATTCAGTTCTTGACAAAAGGGAAAACTTAAGTCCTACTTTAGAGATGAAATTCCCTTTTTTTGTGGATCTCGGACCCATATTGGACCAATCAGCCCTCGGCCTGGGCTCTCCAGGACTAGCTCTAACTTATTTAACAAAGTATAATTTTACTGGTACAACCCTCATTTCAAGTTAATACAAAATATATATATACCCCCACATAGTAGTAGCAGTAGTAGCTATAAATAAATAGTGCAGTAGTAGCTATAAAAGGTCTTACGCAGAGGTAAAGCTGTGCCTATACTCTAGGTCTTGTACTGTACATATGCTGGTTGTCCTAAAGAACTGCTCTTCTGTTTGTAGTCCATTCATTGACAAAAATATTTGGACAATGTATGGCCTGCTGAGTCTACAGGATGACCCAGTTCACTCAACTTTCCAACTGCTGAAATGTCACTCAACATTTCAGGCTAAGGACAAGGTCTTTAAGAAAAGGTTCTGTTAATTGGAAATTACCAAACCCAGTGGGCAAAACCCTTTGTTTTGCTTGAGTAAGGAGCTCAGATCAATGCCCCGAAATAAATAGTCTTTTTTATTCTAGGACCCTGCTTTCCTTCCTCAGAACTTAGCAACAACTCTTCTACAGTTTAAAACTTCTCATGCAATGAAAGCGAATGCAATCACATTGGTGACTACGACCACACACCTCATTGCCAGTGCTGTCACGCTGGGTGCGGGAAGTCCTGAGACTGGATACAAGAGCATCAGGAACCTGCTGTGCACAGAAGGAGGTGGTGCTGATTATTCAGCAAATGCCCTCCTATGTCTGGAATCATTGCCAAAATCCTTCTCAGAGTAATGATAGGAGGTGCTGCCTTGATGCACAAGAGGTAAAAACAAGACCATGCACTTCCTCTCGTGCTGTGACAATATTGCTGTGTGCATTTAAATAGGGGTCACGTTTTACTGCAGAGAAGGTGAAATTTCAGTAGCAGGTAAGGTTAGTCAGGTCCTTGAATGGAAAAAGATTAGGAAACTTTAGGATGCAGGTGAATCCTAACTTTTTTTCCTAAATTCTAATTACTTTTTTAATTTCTTCCTAATTTTAGGATGCAGGTGCAGTAGATACACAAATAGTATGCTATTCAGTGTAGTTCACTCTTCTAAGTGGAAATGGGATCTTAGGCCATCCTGCTGAGGTTGTATTAAATAAGCAGAAGAGGCAATATCAAAAGAACTTTGTGAATTTGAGTGTGTTTGTGTACATATATAAACATGCAAGTATCTGCACACAAATTATGTGTATACACACACATGCATGCACTCACACATCCACAACATGACCAGATCATGGAAAATCAGGATTTTTCTGTTGTATGCACACTTTCAGTTAAGAGCTCTGGTAGGGAAGGTGGGATATCTACGCCGTATCAGGTTAGGTGGCTCTTACTGTACTGTTTCCCCTGCTGTCCATTTTTAGGCTTGTAAAAGTTTGTCAGAAAAAGCAGGTTATTTCTTCTCATGTTAGGTGAACCACATCTCTCCTCCACCGATGAGAGTTTGCATGGCAACCTTCACTCGTCTATAGGAATCTTTTTCTCATCACTATAGGCTGGGTCTAGGATTGTACGCTTTTTACTGATTCCCTTAATCTGAAGTGAGTCATATGGGGTTTACATACATTAACAGGCAAGTTGGGGAGGCACCTTAAAGGTGATTCATGTTAATGCTAAAGAGTAAAAAGATCCCTTTAGATGGTTTTAGTCCCTGCGTAATTACATGATGTTAAGGAGCTAGCTGTCATGTCTATCAGCAAAGGAGCTTATATTTTAAGGCACACAGATCTCCATTTACACCTCATTCTGTCTTTATTGTAGGCCATTTATTCACCTGTTATTAATCTATAATCTCTCTTTGTCCTCTACCCCTTTCCCCCACATCTGTTGCCCCTATGCCTTTCTTTTCCATTGGCTGTGACTTCTTCTTACCTTGCCCCCTTCAGTTGCTCTCAAACAAGTCCTGATCTTCAAGAAGTGAAAGGGTTTGGGATCCAGTCCCTCTGGGCCCCGCTGGTCCCGCATCCGCATCCATGCTCCCCCGCCCGGCCCTTCGCCCACATCCCGAGCATGAAAGCCGCTCGCGTTAATCCAGCACGGAGCACATTGTGTGTGTGAGTCATGACGGGCTCACCAAGGCGTGCAGAGCTGATAAAAGGCAGCTCTGATGGGCTCTGTCAGGGATCCCGGAGAAACAGCGTGGAAAAAATCTGCTAACCCATATCCCAGCCCCGGTGTCCGGGGCCTCGAGACAGCGAGGCACCGGGGGGGGAGCGTGGGGAAGCGCTGGCAGGGCTGCCAGATCCTGCTCCAGGCTTAGCCTGCTGGATAGTCCTTGGCCTCAGGCTGGAGTTTCCAGTGGCCGGAGCTTCCTGGGAGCACCAGGATCTACCTGAGCTCGCAGGACCACAAGTGAGGGCTGGCGCAAGGCACCAGCTCTGCTGAGAACCTCTCTCCCCGGGCTAATCCGCCTCCAAAGGAAGAACCAGCTGGTAAGAGGTCACCCTCCATAAACTTTCCTTTTCCATCTACACCTTTGCAGCTGGCCAGTGTGGGGGACTGCTAAAAGCCAGGCTGCCCTTCAGTATGCTTGTGCCTACCTCGGAGGGAGCCCCGCACGCTGCGACCCCAAACACTGCAGTGACAAACCCGAGCAGCAAATGGTGATGCTCCTTGTGCACCCCTTCTCGGTGCCTGTCGCTGCCGGCTCTCGGATGAGGCTCACAAGGGCCTCTCTTGCTGACTGATGGCTCTCACCCAAGCCCAACTAGCCACCTCTCCAGCTCCAGCGGCCATAGGCTGGGAGCCCCTAAACCCGCACATCAGCTTCCCTTTGGGCCTCACCATGGAGACCTTAGCTTTGGGCAGGGACTTCTTGTTGTTTCCACTACCCAACTGTCAAAAAGCTTTAATCACTCCATTCTTTCAGGCTGGAATATGACAGCACGGCACTCACTGTAAACTGAGCCGAAATCATCAGTGGATCAGACACGTTTCCTAAAGCATCGCACAAAACATCATGTTTCGAACCTGCAGCATTCCTTGTAATATATTATCCCTACTGTGATGCTTTTATATTACCCTGAACAGTACTCTCTACTTCTGTGACGTGAAGAGTTGCAGACACTGACTTCTGAACTGTTTTAATTCCTCTCCCTTGGCTTAGTCTGGCTATGCATTGCCTATCCCCAGTATCCTTTCAGTACTGTCCCCTCGGAAATGCTGCTTTTATGTGGCATATCCACTGAATACCATCACCCCTCTGCAATCTGGAGACTGTGTAAAAGGCAGAAAGAGCTGTTCTGTCTTCTCTGAATGTGCCCTCTTTTCTCATTAGGCTGGGCACACGCACAGTTCCACTGCATTTTAAAGACCGGAGTCTCAAAGAATCTACCACTCACTTCTTTGTAATTTGAGAAACCAGGTCCTCTTTTAGAAAACAGAATCACAGCTGATACCAAGGCCGTGGTACTCAGGAGTTTACAGTCTCTGGGAACAACCTTAAAAGGTTGTGTAGCTTAGCTTTGCTGATCCTTTCTTCCTTTATTTATTTATTTATTTTTTTTTTAATGCAAAGAGTAAACTAACCTTATGGGGAATTAAAAAAAAAAAAAGAAAAGAAAATCCACAGATTCTTTTGTGGAGTGATACCACACAGCAGCCTTCAGTTACAGCCAAATAAAAGTCAGGCTAAGCTTTGAAATTTTACATCTTTCGTTTCTACTAGCTGCTTTTATTTTCCTCCATTTCATTTGACCGCATGTATGAGAATATTGCATGAGCTGTGAGTGTACTGGGGCAATTTGGAGAATGATGTTATAATCCCCTTGCAGACCCCTTCCTGAAGTCTTGCAAACCATCAGTGCTCAAATTACCCATGATCTAGTCTGTTCCTTGCATGCTAGATCCTTGCATGTACTAGACCCAAGACTCACTTAGGTCGCTTTCCTGACTGATACAGGCCAAGCTTAGAAGCTCCTTGTAGAAGGCAGAAAAATGGCTTATGGAGTGGATGAAGGCTGTGATCTTTCCTGTACAACTTAAATTTTACTCTGCTTTAGTTTATCTCATTACCTCTGATTCTACTCTTTTGGACCACTCCTTGATTAGTATTTACAGGGCTTTGATCCTGTCTACTGGTCAGAGAGAAATACTCAGTTTTGGCCCTATTCTCCCTCAGTTATCCTGCTGTAAACTCCCCTGAATTCACACCAGTGTAGATCCAGTGTAACATGAGAAGTATATTTTAGTCGCCCCTCATAAATCAAGTCCTCTAGCAGCACCTGAAGTCATTTTCTCAAGAGCTGAGAAGCTTTTGCAGTGAGTCTAGGGAGATGAAATGATCTTAAAAGTTTTGCTGTTATGTGCAGTGCTGCAAGCAGACTGGCCAGAGCCACTGAGCTTGAAAATGGTACAAGGTCATGCCTACCGAGCCTTCGCATGAGGACAAGGACCAGGAGGCAGGGCTTGTTTCCCAGGACAGAGTTACTCTGTGTGCAGGATCACAGAATGACCCCAAATGTGAGAAACTGCGTAGTGCCAGTTAGGGGAACTCCAGAAAAACAGAGCAAGGAAAAAAGAGGGCCCTGAAACCCCCAGCGTCATTTTATATTGATGTCACTGGGGTGCATAGGATGCTGATGTTTTCTAATCTGGTGCCAGATTCACCCTTCCAGGGTGCCTCTAAAGATTTTTACCAAGCAAACCCCAGATACCAGACCCCTGCCTGCTGCTGAAAGCCTGGTAGCTACAGCTCAGATGGCAACACCCTTCTCATGAGCCGGGGTGAAATCCCCGTGGGGGAAGCATGATACAAATAAAAAATGCAGCACAGTTTGGCAGTTTTTCTCCTTGCTACCCCCATAACAAGCACCGCAAAAATAAATGTGAGAGATGTTCATGTTAAATGCATTTTTAAAATAATATTACAAAGGGTTAATTTTTGGGGGGAAAAGAAAAGAAAACAACAGAAACTACTTTGCATTCTGAAAGACAAATCTGGCTGGTGTCCTATGACCTGCCAGAGCCATGATTTTCCCTGAAGGAGTTCAATCTCCTTACTGAACCTCATCTGGGGAGTTCCTCCCTTCCTTTGAATATTCAAACCAGAATTCCTCAGCCATCTCTCTTCTGCTTGTCACTCTTTGCCCTGTTTGTTTATTTTTTGCACTTCTCACAGCCCGGACAAGGCAAACAGGCTCGTCGATTGTTGGTTTGCATCTCTTTCACTGTAAGGTTTGTTTATGTCTTAGCACAGTGATGCAATATTTGGGTTGAATGCTTCAAGGGGGAATGTTTATAGAACTAAAAAAATATTTCCATTTGATTTGTTTATAGGAAGTTTTTTCTTGTGGTCTTGGGTTTTGAAAAGGCCTTTGCATGTTTTCTTTCCCCCCCCCCGCCTCGCTCCTCCCCCGCGTCGCAGATCTGGAGTCTGGAGCCAAATTCAGTCATGATAACGCCACGAGTGACTCTGCAGGCATTTCTGCCATGCTCAGCATCACTGCGCTGGAGCGTCCTCATCCCGCCCTTGCAGCTCTTCTCAGTGGTGTCATCCTCCCGCCGTGCCGAGGTCCGGCGTGCAGGGATGGGGGCGGTTTCTCAGCCCTCATTTGAACAACTCCCCGTTGTTCCCTAATTGGCCCTGGCCCGGGCAGCCCTCAGGCAGGGCAGGCTGCGCTACGGGAGAGAGTTGGAAGAGTTAATTGGGAACGTTACTTAGAAGGAAAAACAAAAGAGTAATAGGAAAGGCATCTTCGTGTGACCGAGGGCTTAACCGAAACCAGGCCTTCTCCCTCCATCCTGGAAAACAAGGCAGTACGTGCAGGCAGCCGCTGACGGAGCGCGTGCGTGCGTTCCCCTGCGCCGCGGAACACGCGCCGGGGCAAGGCCGCCCGCCCG
>VZSV01000025.1:2514306-2566842 GCA_013398735.1 Nothocercus julius
TCCCTCGCGGCCGCTCCTCGCGGTGCCCAGGCCGGTGGCGCGCACCCCACCGGCACCGTGGGCCACGGACCTGCTCCCCGCCTTCCTGCCCCGCTCCCGTCTGCCAGGCGCTCCTTAGCCGCAGGAGACCCTTGGGTGCCATTTCATGCTGTTCTTCTCTGGGCTTTGCCCGTCCGAATGCTTGGAGAAGCAGCGTGTACCGCAGGGGAGCCTTCTTGTGATTTTGCGCCAAGGAACAAGGATGCTGAAAAGATGAACGCCCCGCTCACTGCCCTCACACAAAGTGTTTCAGTGGCTCCGGCTCCGGGGAATTCACAGCTTCTCCTGCCATGGCCTGCTGGCAAGAGGCAATGAAAGGGCTGGAGGAAGCGTGGGTTTTCCCTTGTGCCTCGCGTTTCTGCCCCCGTGTATCAGAAGTGCAGTAGGCAGTCGTACAGTGCCCCTCATCCAGGTCACTGTTCTGCTCAGTTATCCCAACACAAACAAGTTTCTCCCAGCCGCTTAAGCCATCGCCACCTTTGCCTTGCCATACACATATCTATGAGCAGGAAAATAACAGGGATACGTACAACACATCCTAAACTTTTTGAACCATCAAATACTAACAGCCCTCGACGTTTGCTTAGGCCGTCATGCACGTGTCACCACTGTTGCGTCAGGACAGTGAGATGGCCTCTCAGCCCAGCTGCATCTCACTTGCCACAGCCTCATTAATCAGCAGTGCTTCATTTGGCCAGACCATCATTTGGCAACAGCTGGTGTAGGAAAAATTGCTCTTAGAGATGTTTCCACTTATTTCCAGCCTCTGCCTCTGTAGGAATAACATGAGATCACTGGCTCAGAGGAAGTCTTGGCTTCCCCAGCCACTGGACTCATCAGCAGGTGGCCCTAGGAGGTGGAAGAGCCTGTGTGTGCTATAGCCAGGGGGATCTGGGAGCACCAAGTCACTGGCATCTGAGTACTGGAAAGGTACCCAGATGAATAAATGGAGGCAGGACCCCCTTGCTTAGCTGCCTAATGGGCTCTCCCACACGAGCAGACTGCGAATTGTGTTTAGTTTTCCCCCGAACACTCCCTGCTCGACACGCACCGTTTCACAGACATGCCAGCCACCTGCTGCCAACAGCTCCTGACGGCGCTCCACGTCCTCTTCCCCATCGCTGCAGTGAGGCCGAGGGCAGCCCCGTGTTTGCCTGCTCCCACCCTGCCTTCTCCCCAAGCCAGAGATCTGACATAAAGGAAAAGCAGGGGCAATGAACAGGCTGCCTCAAGCTTCTTTCATGAGGAAGGGAAAGGAGGACAAGTTAGTTAAAGGAAAATGCACAGCCTATTTTTTCTGCTGAAGTGACAGAATATGTACATAGTTTGTCAACACTTATTCTGGAGCACAAAGATGCTGTCGAATTCACTCTGACAGTCACCTTATCTACCAGTCACCAATCTTTTGAGTCCTTAGAGACATGCTCTGTGAAAGCATCCTTGTGCCCCAAAAGCACCTGGCTCCTTCTATGAACATGAAGGTAATACTATGAGCATATTTGCTCAGTCTCATTAACTTGAGAAATGTCTAGAGCCCCAGGCTCCTGTACCTTCACAGCCCCTGGCTTCAAACTGGAACAAGATAGTCAGGGAGCAGGGAAACCGGGGCCTGTGGACTGGATTTTGCAGGACAAGGGATGAGATGTGCTGATCTGAATTACCACCCTTGCCTCCAAAGACAGCACAGATACAACTACGTGTGTCAGGTATCACACAGAATCACACAAGGGTTGAGAAGATCTGGAGATCATCTAGGTCATGGCACAAATATGATTCACAGGTGGCTAAGAGCTGAGCTAACAAATGGAGTTGAGGCCATTGACAGCAATATCAAGATTTTTCTTAAAAGTGTATGTGTGACTGGGTAAAGTAAACTAAAGCTGATACACCTTATCAAGACTCCTGGCTGGATTAGAACTATATTAACTGTGACTTCGTAGTCTATGACATGCATATGGGCTATATATGCTAGTCTGTGTTGGCTCTTCAGTTATAAGAGAGATTCCACTTTACGCATTTTAGGACATTGAGAGCCAGATGGAGTAGAGCACCACAGGAAAGAGAGGACAAGGTGGACCAAAGTGAAGTTACAGATACCATAACCACTGGCCTTGGTTGGTGAAGGAAGCCCAAGGGGGCATGATTTTGCAGGCTGTGGCTTACTGCACACCTTCGTGTTGTGTTGGTACCTATCTTGGCACCCACCTCCTCTGGTTAGGGAAGATATGTTGGGCACACTGACATGGTACACGAATGATGGTCCCTGCAAATCACTGTTGCACATCTGTTTGTGTGTTGCCATCAGATGCTATATGGTGGTTCCTAAGCACGGTAGAAATGGCTTATTTATTCTGTTTGGCATCTATATGCAGTCCCTCTTATTTCTCTCTTCTGCTCCCAACCCTTAGCCCCCTCCCCCAAAAGCCAAGTTAATGCCTTCCAGATGAGGTGCTAGAAGCTGCTAATTGCACCCGGATCCGTCCTGATTTGTGCTTCAGTCAGCAAGGCACCTCACTAATGGATCTGAGACTTGGCAGTGGGCCTGGGACCAGTGTCAAAGGAAATAGATGAGAGAGAAAGAAAGAGCAGAGTGTTGGAGGGAGAGCGGGGAGACCAAGAAAGGAAAATGATCACTCTTCCAAGCAGCAGGAGGCTGAATCCTGATAAGGGTTTGTGGTTCTCCCTGGCAAAATTGCGTGTGTGGGATGTCAGGCAGCGGAGGCTCCTCGCCTTCTCCCAGCCGAAACCTGACCCCTGGCCTGGCTGGCCCTTGGCGTCCCGGGGCAGGGAGCGCTCCGCTCCCGGGGAGGCTCATGTTCTCTGGCCGGCGGCGAGGCAGAGCTATAACACACCTGGGCTTTACGAGCCCCCGGCCCATGCGGGGCCTCCGCTGGCTTGAGCTGCTGGAGCCGGTTTTCCTGACGTGGAGCTGGAAGAGGGAGAGGCCTGGCCGAGGAAAGCTGGGGAGCGGGGGCCCGAGGCGTTTCTCCCTCTCAATCAGGGGCATTCATCACACTGCACCACCAGCATCCAGGAGAAGAGGAGCCAGAGGGGCTGACAAGACTTGGATCGGGGGTGGAGCAAAGAGGAGAGAAAATAAGAGGGAAGCGGGGTGGGAGGTGAGGGAATGAGGGAGGGAAAACAAGCAGGATAAGTAAAGAAGCAGGATCTGAGAGGGGATGGGGATGCTGCGGCCCCACACTCCTGTTTCCTGGGGAGCCCGATGGGCACGGTGCAGGCTGTCCTCCCCAGGAGCCCGTGCGGAGACTCGGCATGAAGAGCTTCCTAGGGACCCCACAGATGTGAGGGGCTCCTCCTTAAGGGTTGTCCATGAGCTTCTGGAGGGGCAGGTGTGGTTCTGGGCACGTGGGCAGCAGCGACACAAGGAGACGTGGCACTCCACAGCAACATCATGTAGAGTTGAGCTCAAAGGCTAAGAGCACTGGAGCTTTGCTTTTGGTAACTCTGCGGCTCTGTATGATCCCCAGTATCTCCTCTTCAACATCTCAGCCCAGTGCACAGGAAAATATTTGTACTAATTCCTTGGGGTTTAGCTTGAGGGTAGCATGAAGCAACCTTCTTTCTGTGTGCTGGAGGGCCCCAGCAGGCCACACGCTGTTTTCTCCCCATCACAAGCTAGCCCTCAAGCTCTACATCCAGTGTCTTTCCCAAAACATTTTTAAAAAGGGAGTTTATTATGTTCATTTTACAGATGGAGAAAATGAGGGTCAAAATAACACCTCCTAGAGTCACACAGTGAGTTGGGCCTGCCTGGGCTAAAAGTCAAAGATCTCCATGAGAAGTTACCTCTTCTGCTAGACCACGCAGTGAAATCAGCAGACCCATCACATCTGCAGAGAAGGAACTGAGATCCAATGGCAGAACTGTATCAGATAATAAAATCTTTAAATCTTTAAATCCAACTTGTGATCAGGATGGATGGGCACTTGGTCGCAATGAATTTCTTTTATTGAAAAAAGAAAAAAAAAAAAGAAAGATAAAGAAAGTAATCAGGAAACACATCAGATGGAAGGAAACAACCAAATGATCTGTGGCTACCTGGGAGGGCTGCAGAGGAATGATGTGGCACCTTGCAATGAACATTATAATGCTGGGAAAGATGCTCCAGGTGGAGAAGAAGCACCAAACTGAAAGCAGCACTAGGACAACTGGAAGCCACCAACTGAAATGGGAACCCCATTGATCTCAGCCAGTGAGGAACCATGCTAAATCCCCTTTGGCTGCAAGTCCCGTTTTCATCAACTTTGCAATTCTTGGCAAAGATCAGAGGGAGTTTCCACTAGACTGTGATTCATTTAGTGAAATTTGATCTTGGCCAGCAGGGGAGGGAAGTAGTGAGACAGGCAGACTGAAAAGAGACACGGTGCCTTTTGAGCAGAGACAAGACTGTCATGCCTCTGCAGAAGGGGCAAAAAGAGACCTGTTCTGCCTGATAGAGATCTCCGTGGGCAATCTGCAGGAGGAAGAAGTAAGGAAGTAGCAGAGCAAACTAATTACAGACATTGTGTGTGCTTGTATGTGTCTACACACTGATTAGCTCATGTTTCCAAAGTATTTGGAGATGGAAACTTGTTAATTATCCTTATTAATTTTTCCCCTTTTGCGGTCCTGGTTATTTTTGGAGACCATTTTAAATACAATACACCACCCAGGTGTTGGCTGCACTAAAGCCTGTCAGAATTCCTGATGGGCCTTTTTCTCCCCCCCCCACAAAAAGAACAAAATATTCCCAGTGAGAATGATTCCTTCTTCTTGAAACGAAGACAAATCAAAGGAAAAACAAAAAGCAAATAAAAAGAAAAATAACATATCCCAAGCTGGTATGTGCACATGACTTTTTTTTTTTTTTTTGCTTCTGTGCCTCTCAAAGGCCAAAGGCAAGGTGGCTGCAGGTCTCTGCACACAGCAGAGCCTTGGGATATTGGCACACAGAATGGCCTGGTACATAAAAACCCTTCACAGCATAATCCCTTCACAGCTAATTGCAACACAAGTAAGACTTAGATTCATTTTCTTTCCTATGTTGTGAGTACTCACCAGAGGATAATGACTGAAACCCTAGTGACCTTCCTGAGGACATTTCCAAGAAGTGCCACATTTGAGAGCGCCCAGCCTTGGCCTTCGGCAGTGAAGCAACCCACTGAAGAACTTACCATTCAACTTTACCTGCCACCTACTTCCCTTGACTACAGACTCATTACTTCTGGGTGTTGTGCAGACTTTCTTCTTCCATGACCCTCTGATTGCTTAGAGAACTAGGGAAAGAGCTGCAAAGCCCTTTCAGGTGGAGGAGGCCTCTTTGGGATTCAGGCTGCTGTTACACACATGGGTGGTTTGCAGGAAGCACCACAAGGGCTTGAAGCAGCCCTTGCCCAAGGAGAAGGGTGCACAGCCTGAGCTGCACCTGGAGCTGTGGGGCCAGGGCTGCGCTGGGGTCCCTGGGCCCTCTGCAATGGCCTTGGAGCAGGCAGTGCGGGACGAGGACTTCCTGAGCTGCCCGCTATAATTTGTGTAAGGTCTGGCTGTGGAGAAACGTCCAGCCCTTTCCTTCCTCTCTTTGCTGGTCTTGCTGCCCAGGGCCACGGCACTCCCAGGTGGAAAACCAGCATCCAAGGACTGGAGAACCAACAGTTTTTTTTTCAGTGCTATGCCAAAGCATTAAGCACTGGGAATCCAGAGCAGGCACACCGTGTTAAAACAGATAGCTGAAGTCTTCCAGACCATGACAGGTTTGATCTGGCATGTTTATTTTTTGGCAGGAGGGACAGAGGGAGGCCGGGGCAGGGACCGAGCGTGTGCTGCATGTGCCAGAGGGAGCATATCTCCTCCAAGTCAGCTGGACTCTGTCTGCTTTCACATGTGGCTGCTCGGTCCCATTATGGGGCTCTGCTTTGTGTGGTGGGCCGAAGGCAGGAACATCTGTGCCAGGCCCGTTGGAATGTGATTTATGAGTCCTCTCAGAGGTCTCGTCCTCCTCCTCCTCTTCCTTTTGGGGACCTAGGGAGTTAGCTGTTTTGGGGGTAGGTTTCTTTTTCTTTTTTTTTTTTTTTTTTTTGGAAAGAGCACTTCAAATTCATTTAAGGCAGGACCCCTTGATTTACTGTGCTTTGGTTTCAGGAACGCAAGACTTTAAGGGGAAAAAAAGGGAGCCTTTTAGGTTTTTGAGTAGGTGTTTCCTGTTACACTTTAGCCTGCCTTGCTGCACAGACATAAAACACACCATGGTGCAAAAACAGGACTTCTTCTATCATGAGAGAAGGTTCAAACTAGTGTTGGCTACAGGTACTCGGTTGAAGTCCCATTTTTTCAAGCACAGGCTCAGTCCATCAAGAGACAGAGCTCTATGCTGCTTTTTTGCAGCACAGTGTTTGCTGAGATCTTGGGTCCCAGCAAAATCAGACTGTCGGATTTAGACAAGAGACAAGCAGCAGTTTTAGAGATTTACAACATAGAAGCGAAGGAATGTGGTGAGCAGTTAGCAGTTAGGAGAAACTTCTGCAACTCGCAGCTCCACAAGCATCAGAAAGGTTGCGGAAAGGTGTTTCGCTGCCTTTCAGCACCCTTCTCCGTGTGTCGCACCCTGACGTTTCTGAGCCTCCAAGAGCACGCTGATACATTTGCAGAAATTATCAGCTGTGTAGGGGGTCATCTATCCATATCAGTCCTTAGCAAGCACAAAGCGGATATGTAAGGCAAAAGCATGATTTCTGTATGACAGCCTATGTAACAGCAAGAATAGTAATATGAGAGTGTAAGATCAACTTACAAAGTGGTGAGAGGCATCCAGAGGAAGATTCTGCCCCGAGGACTGCAGGATGAGCTTCTCTCCCATTCAGCGACTTTTTCTAAATCCAGTTCTTAAAATAAGATGGTAATGTACTTCCAGAGTAATTTGCCTTTCTCAAATCTGAAGTGTATCATATGAACAGAACACCTGGTATATGGGGAATAAGTCAAAGAGGATTTTTTTTTTTTTTTAAAGTGGCTGATTTCCCATACTTTGAGGAGCAGATTTTTCTTTTTTCCAGAAGCCAAAGCTTGATGTGATTGCAAAGTCAGGTCCATTTGTTTTGTCCTGCTGCAATGAGCATCTCACACAAGTCCAGAATATCTTAGACTAAAGCTTGTCATCTGCAATCTTTTCACCAAGATTACACACCTTTCGTAAGAGAAAAATGAAGTGTTAGGGTAAAGGTAGAGGGTCAGATACATACTAAATTATATAAGAAGCACATGCACGCTTACATAAATTCATCTGGATCACTCAATACCCTGTAGACAGGAATTCGGACTGTTCAGGAGAGCATCACAATATACGTGGACCTTTTGCTCCATCAGAAAACCATCAGATAAACAAAACCTTCTGCCAGAGCTATTCAGTGATAAAATTCAATGTGCCTCACTACACTGGGAAATCTGAGACCCAACTTTAACAGCCAGTGCCATCAAATGAGCCAAAACCTCAAGAGTAACTTTATACCTACAGTTCTGCAAACAAGTATTGCAAGCATTACTGGAACCAGAGCAACAACAGCTTCAGAGCACAACGGGGTTGCTGACTCCTCCTAAGCAGCCTCTAGAAACCACCCGAGATAGGGTTGCTTTCCACAAAGCATAGAGAAGCAAAGACAGAGTCCACTTGGAAAAACAGCCTTTTCCTATAGAAAGCCCTGCACTCAGGCCTTCTGACCACTAGGGCAGTAGCAAAAAATTAGTGCTACTCAGCACATGCTCAAGGCACACGTTAATGGAGAAGGGGCTACCATTTCTGCCATCCCTGTTGAGGGGAGAGGAACTCAGAGCAGATGCAGAAGCAGGTGAGCTGGATGAGCAGGGGAAGAGAGTGCCTATCACAGGATAAGAGAATTTATTTAGCCCAGCAAAATGCAGAATGAGAATGTCTATGATTGTTCTTCGTAAACACATCAGAGGGATAAGCACCAGGGAGGGAGCAGAGCTATTTAAGCATTAGAACAATGTTGGCACAAGAACAAGTGGGCATGTTCTAGCCAGGAATAAATTGCGACTGGAAATAAGAAGAATGGTTTAAGCCTCAGAGCTGTCAAGATCTGGAATAGCCTACTAATTGGGATAGTGGGAGAATCTCAAAACTCATTAAGATTGTTTGGAGCTTCATATTTGTGAAAAAGATTGCATTATGTGATTGCTGACAATAGCAATGGATGGGACTTAGTGGAACAGGAGATCCCTTCCAGCACTACACCCCTACTGTGAGTCACTCAGGACTGATTTCTTTCTCATGTGTCCATGTTAAAACAGGAGACTTGCAGGATCCTTTGCCATCCAGCCCTACGGGGAACCTTTCACAAGCCAGTTGCAAGCAAGGAGATGAGGGGATGCTTTCTCAGATGGCTGAAGATAATATGACAGCTCCTACTAATGAGCTGTGAGAAGAAATGCGTCTCTTGTCCCATGAGAGAGACTGCAGGCATCGCATTAGGCCACAGTCAATCAGCAGAGTCAAAATGAACAGCAATGACAAACGGCTGAAATTCCAGAGGATAAAGCCAAGTGCAGGCATTTGCTCAATAGAGACTTGCTTTGTCTTTTCAAAAGTAATAGAGGTTGAAAGATTACCTGTGAAAATGCCCATATCTATTTTTGTCATCTTTGGTGATGACAGCTCTGCAACAAGCCCTAGCATCACCTATGCCATTAAACTCAGGAATGAGTTGCAGTGAAATGTGATTTCACACAGTCACATACTTCTTCAGAAGAAGCACTCCCACTCCAGATACTAGCCAGTCAAAAAAAAAGAAAAAAAAAAAAAGCCTTCTTGTTAGTGTGTTCTGTTCGTTTCAATGTCTTCTAAGGGAAACAATCCTGATGTTTTGGTAATGTTGCCAGGTCCACCCCCGCTGAGGGGCTCAGGGGTGAGGAAAGGCAAGCGGGGCCTGACGCACATACTCACAGAGGTGCTCAGGGCAAAGGAGCTCAGACAGAGACGGGGTCAGAGTGAGAAGTGAGGACGCTGGGAACAGAAGGCAGTGCAGCAAGGGGAACCAGCTCTTGAGCAGCTGTGTTCAGATTTAAGGCACTGGACTGCGCTGGACGCAGAAGGCCAGTCAAGGAGAAAGCTTGCTGGGCAAAAGGAACCTAGCACCAGGCCGAGAGAACAAGGCTAAGGATGGCCAGGCAAATGTGTGTGCCTTTCCGTGTGTGTTGGATGTTATACTCAACAGCTTTGCCAGGCTTCTCTAAGGCTTGCATGTCCAAGTGAGAACATGGCTTATACACATTTCACGAGCCCAAAGGCAGGCCGGCACCAGTCGGCAGTGCCCGACCCTTGGTGAGCTGTGAGCTTCTCATGGGCATATTTCACTGGAAGAGCTTACACTGGGATAAATCTCCTGGATGGGCTTATCCATCTTCACTGGCTTTGGACAGTACCTAGACAGGCGGCTTACAAGCATCACCAACCTTTTAGCTCCTTCCTTCCTTCCCTCTCTTGAGCTGCTTCCATCCATCTACCTGAGCACAGCCCAAGCAGTTATGTTCCCTGCACCTTGCTCCACTCCGAGGCCGACTGCTGAATGTAGACAAGCAAAAAGAAAAACAGAGTCAGCCCAGGAGAGGGGGTACCAATGAACTGTACAGACAAATATTCTTTTATTTCTCCCCGCACAGTGACACCTGGGCAAAACCAGAGTGCCACATCACTCAGTTCCTCATATTTAGTCCTTTCAGCCCTCTGTCATGAGTAACCCAACCTGTTCTATATCTTCGGCTCATTTCACTGCAGTTAGACAGATGGAGAAACATGTGCTCAGAGAAAGGGTGGCATTTCTTGTCTTGGGTGACTCTTTACCCAAGGAGGGGAGTAGAAGGCAAGGAGGAAATGAAGAGCCAAGGAATAATTCAATGAGGACACAAGAGAGGGAATTAATGTCATAGCTGCTGGCTAACTCACTAAACCTCCATATAGGAACGATAAGATCAAGCTCTAAATTCTCTTTCTCTATTTCATCAAATGCAGACGCACACACACACACACACTTCTTCTTAGGAAACTGAAAGAAAGAAAAAACAATAATAAAATATTTTAGATGAGAGAGAAAGAATTCTCCGTGATTGAGAACACTTAATGGAAACCAGCTGCCAGAGCAAGACCAAAGGCAGGTCCTGCTGGGCTTTTGTTGACAGGGTCACTTTTCACAGGTACCTGCTGAGGAAGAGGGAGGGATGCTCAGGAGACAGCCTGGAGGAGGAGGCGGGAAGGTGAAGGAATGCGTTACAGAGTGTTTCACCTCGGCACTGCCCTGGCTCCCCCTTCCTTCTTTCAAGAAACAGCTCTTGGAGAAGAGCCACAATGGGACAAAATGAGAAAGTGAGAGTAAACATGGCGTGAGTGTGTGGGTGGCTCTATCTGAGCAAAAGGGGGGTGTGGAAAAAAAGGAAGAGGAGCCCAAAAGTTCAGCACATGAAACAAAAGCCAAGGCTTGCCCTGTGCTCCCCTTCCTGTCCTTCCCTGAGTCCAGACAGCTGCAATTAAGATGTAACTGATATACTGAGCGCTGCTCCCTCCACTCTGCGTGCCCTTGCTTCTTCCTTTGCCGTCAGCCCACCCCGATGTGCTCACGCTTAGGATAACTGCCCAGCTCCGGGGCACTGAGGCAGCTGCGCCGGCACGAACCCACCCGTTCAGAGCTGTGCCATCACTACTAGACCTAGCTAAAGCAACCCCTGGAAAGGGAAGCCATTTCAATTCCTTCTTTCTCCATTGAGTATCTCCAGGCTCCATGGGCCCGCCCAAGTGTTCATGAGGCAGTGGGACCCATCTGAAACCTGTGGCCTTTGCAGGCCCAACTCCTCTGTGAGGAGCCCTTGTCCTAGGGGACCAGGTGTGCCGCTCAGTCCTGCACCCAGCTGGGCAGGCTGCAAGGGTGGCCATGACCTGGAGCGATGGGCTCTCAGGATCCCTCTCTTATAGAGATACACACTGCCCGCTCCCTGTCCCATGTATCCACTCACAGCTCACAGCTTTGTAGCTCAAAATCAAGTCACTTAGAGGAAATAAACCTTGAGAACTGCCTGCAACTCAGCAGTGAGGCTACTGATCACTCCTTAAAGCCTGCAGAAGGCTGGAGATGCAGCTACCGTTTTCTCACAAGAAAAGTTACTCTGCATTAGGTGACGTACTCTGTGGTCGATACACAGTCCTTCATTAGGCTAGCAAAATTCATTCAGCGAAATTTCCTGTTTCCATTTCTCCTTTATATGAAATTCATCCTTTAGCTACAGATGGTAGCTCGTGTTCACAGTGTCTTCAGCCAATTTTATGCTCTTTATACTTCATCTTCCCTGGTTTCTATTCACAGTCCTTAATGGAATAGTATCTTCAAACATTTTAATCAGAAACTGAGAGTCAGATTTCCCCCAAATCAGGAATTTAGTCTACCAATCACACACATGCATATTTTAGATACACAGGCATATTTTAGATAAGTGGGATTATGGTTCCAGCATTTGAGCTCCATGGGTTTATGTTTTCCCAATGCAGGAGAAAGTCCCAGTCCAGGAGGTCTTGCTCTTTCAAACAAGGAAGGGCTGAAAGGAAAAACAGTCAGAGAGAAATGAAGATCAGAAGTCTTGCAGGGAGTCACTAAGAGCAGAGCCTCCATCTCTGTGTATGTAGTGTTTTCTGCTTACCAAGCACTTGAGATGCAGGTATTTACAGGAGAAGGCCAGGAGACCCATCTCACCATTGGACCCAGGCCACAGCTCCTCTCCCGGAGGGTCTGGCTGCTCACTGTCCTCAGTGATGCCCCATCAGTGCCAGGGCAATAGCAGGGGAGCTGTTATGGAAACCTCACTGTAGAGAAAGCTCTTATGTGGGCTGTAACCCCTTAGCACAACACCTAGCTAGTGGCAACACCTAGACAGTGGCAGGAATACCTGCCATAAAGTGCTGGGGAGGGGAATTATAAACAGTCTGAGTCTGAGGGGAGGAATACACTGGCAAGCTGTAGCATGGGTCTGATTTTCCATTCAGTACCCACAGTAAGTCAGAAGACGGCAAATTACAACTGAAACAGCTCACTAGCAGTCTAACATTTCCTCATGGTGCTCCTGAGGTGTGGAAAGATCTTGGCAGAGTGAGGCCCATGAAGGGGGAAAGTGTGGAGCAAAGGTTTCAGAAAATTGCTCTGCGCCCTTTTTCACCATACCTTTCCACTTACAGGAGTGTCATCCCTTCTTTTCAGGTCAAGTTTATGCAGAGCTGGCCCAAGACTACAGGGGCAGGAATTGCTCTCTATTCATCTATGCAAGCTGCAGCACAAGAGATCTTTCAAACCCTGGCCCTTCTTCCACAATGGCACTTCAGCCCAAACCCCAGGTCCTTGCTACAGCCCGTGCTGCCTTTCAGAAACTGAATGGGGTTGCTACTATCTTATATCATCAGTAAAGTGTCTGTTTATCAACATGGTGAAACAGGATTATTATTTTTTAGACATACCTTTGATTTAGCCTTTGATTTAGTTGCCAAAACTAATAATAAAGTATTTTTTTCTGCAGTTGTGTGGGTTATGGCAATTCTATGACAAGACCGTTTGGAATTGGCTTTCTGAAATGACATGGGGGAAGCCAGATGCACCTATCCACATGCTCATAATCCCAATCCCATTGCCATTTAATGAGACGTCAGTCGGTGTATGAGGTGTTGCAGCCTCTGACAGTGCAGGATTTGATGCTGGGTATCATCAGCAAGATATTTTGGGCAGAAGTCAGGAGCCTGGAACCTGTGCCCAGGCAGGCCACACTGCTGCCCCACAGAGCAGCCTCGGGCAAGCTGCTCCAGCTCCTCACACCTCCACTTCCCATCCTTGAAGCCAGGCATGAATCGACTCCTTCCACATGCCATTGGAGCATCCTCCTCCTCGCCACTGCCTTCTTGGCCTCCCTCGCCTTCTAATCAGCCTTTGGACGAGGGCTTCCAGGCTCTCTCTTTCTCAATGTCCCGTCTCCTCTTTCTCCTTCACGTCTTTGATGTTAATTGTCCCCAGTGCTGGAGCGCTCCTTGGCTGATTAAGTCCAAGAGTCCTCCCTGGTTTTGTTGATCCATGAATGGGGGCCTCTTCAGTGCTCACTGGAGTGCAGGCTCATCGCCCCTCCTCCTCCTCCCCCCTGTTCGGTTTGATGGATTAATCCCACTGTGTAAAGGAAAGTGGGCTGGGAGGGGAAACTGGAGCCCCGGGAAAGGGGGGGCAGGAGGAAGAGCGGAGAGCGAGAGAGAGAAAGGGAAGGATCTTCAGCAAATGCTCGACTGCCCTTGCTTAAAATAACACCATCTATTGAAGCAGGTCAGCGCACAATGGCACGGGAGCAGCGGCTACTCAGATCATGGGACCCTGCGTACACTGAGCGGGAGGCTGGAGAGGCCTTTAGCCGGGCTCCGAGAGCGGCTCTGTTCCTCCTGCCCTCCTCCCCCTGGCAGACACACGCACACCTCCTCTCCCTCCTCCTCTTCCTCCCCCTGCCCCTTCACACCCTCCAGCCCTTGGTGATGTGGGGATGGGGATGGTGAGAAGAGGGTTTCAACCTGACACCCCCTGCCCTCTGTCCCTGCGCATGGTGGGAAGAGAGGAGACGCCACCGACTCGTCCCCTCCTTGGCTCAGGCTTACAAACGGAGCCCACGAGGTGACACAGATACGAAGAATTTGCAAAGATTGGTTGCTCCTTCCCAGCTGCCACTGCTGTTCCCTTCCTCCCAGTGTGTAGCACCCCTTGGTGTGTTGGCCCTTTCGCTCTTCGTTTCTGACTTGCTTGCCGATACCTGGCCCCTGTCCCATGAGGAATGGCCAGAACACGGTTGAGAGGCCAAGGGGGGGCTCGCGAGGGGCTTGGGCCATCCGCACTGACGCCGTCAGCTCGCACTGACCCTCACGCTGAGGTCCCTGAGCTGGGCAGACCATCTCAGTTCTTCTCCCCGCTCTCCTACCCTCCTTAAATCAACCACGTCCAAAGGCAATTTCAGAGAAACTCCATATGTAACGCGCTTGTTTCCCCACCTCCCCAGTGCCTGCGCCTGCTGATTTATGCAAAGCCGCCCCGGCCCTGGTAGCCTTCGTGCCGCACGCAGCAAGGCAGGCGCAGGAAATGAAAAGGCTCTCCCCGCGGAGGCTGATGTAATTTTCCAGGCTCTTGCTCCCTCTCTGTTTCCCATTCTCTCCCCGTCTCTCGCTGGCCGGTGGCAGCGCGAGGCCCTCGGTGTTGGCACCGCGTCGCCGGCTCGCTGGCACGCTCCCGCCGCTGGCCTGCCAGCCTGCGCGGGGCTTGCTCTCGCTTTTCCAGAGGCTGGAAGCACGGAGCAGGAGACAGGCTCCCTTGGCAGCCTTCGTGTTTCCAAACATTGAAAGGGAAAGAGAGAAAAGTCAGCCTCTCCAGACTCACCAAAGCCACCACCATGGTGGAAGCTGGCCAAAAACAGCTAAAAATAGCTGTCGCGCTACCGGACGCACGTGGTTCTCCGGGGACAAAGCGGGACAGCGCACCCGGGACAGCGGGGACAAGCAGGGGCGGGAAACATCTCCGGTCTTTTTTTTTTTTTCACTCCCCCTTTAAACAAATAAAAAAGCCAATGTTTTCCCAGAAGTGCTAGTTAATAGCTACCACGTACATCTCTCTCTGTTTATTTTAATAAATGAGATCCAACCCGTAAGAATGAAAATATCTGTAAATGGCCCTTTCCTAGCTGGGAGTGCCTTATTCCCAGCTGGCCAGGGAATGTCGCGTCCGCCTGTGGGAGAGGGAGTGCAGCGGAGGTCCCGGCACGTGGACCGGGGGATGGACGGGTGACACACATAGCCCCGGTGAGCAGCACAGCGGTGCCACGGTGTGTGCCTGGGTCTGCCTGGCCATGCAGAGGGGCCTTGCTGCAAGGACAGTGTGGGAGGATTTGGGACACCCAGATGCACATTTCCACTTGGCCAAGCAAGTTTCCATGGGCAAGTCGTGTTCTTTCTTGCAGCCAGGATCTCCCCTTATCTCCACCTCCTTGAGATACGAGCTCCTCAGGGCGACCTATTGCTTGGGCGATGCAGCGGGGACCGTGATCCTGAGCAAGTCACGCAGCTGTGGCTGCAGCATGTAATTAATGAACAAACTAATGAGCAAATGCAAAGCGTGGCTGGCCCAGGGGTGACCACGAGGGGATGCATCTTGCCAGCTACGCTGCCCGCTACAGCAGAGCCAAACAGTGCAGATGCCACCATGCAACTTGCTCATGAGTCCACTTGCCACCCAAGTGCCTTTAGAGCAGGAGAGTCACGCGCTGGCTCCTGGCCATGGGCTCCCTGCGACCACCTTGCCTTGTCCGCTGTCAGCCCAGACAGCAAGTCTGGCTTTGAAAGCAACTTCTGGGCTCTCTTCCAAGTGTAAAGCAGATACACGTGGTCTAACGCAGATATATTCTGCTTGTAAAGATACCTGCCATGTGTTTCTGCTTGAAGCAGAGAAGCGAGAGGAGATGTAAAACCAGATGTGTGATTTGAGGCAGCCTCTTCCTTCTCCCCGTGGCCAAGACATCTCCCAGTCCCAGGTGGAGGGTCAGCGCAGACAAAACATCTTCGGCCTCCTCTTGGTCAGAGGGCGAGGGTAGCTGGAAAGGCAAAGCTCTGTTTTACAAGCAATGAAAGATGGAGTCCCCAACACGACAAACATTTCCATGGGCTAGAACAGGCCCTGCCGTACCTTTTTTTTTTTTTTTTTTTTTTTTTGAGGCAAGACAAGCCAGAAAAACTGATGTGAATTTGCTAAATGTTGCAGGTGACCCAAATCTCTGGGGTTTGGCTCAGAAGTAGCTATCCTGAGAAAACCGTGTTTCAGCTAAAGCAATTTGTATTGCTTTAAATCTTTTTTCTCCTATTTCTCTCTTTTTTTTTTTTTTTTCGTGGGAAGAAGAGAAAAGGGGTAAAGAGGGTTTGGCACAGTGAACCTCAGTTCCAGAAGATACTTATTTGTTCATCTATTTACAATCAACGCAATCTGAACCCACTAACAGATTTAACTGAGTTAAGGCACAAACTTGAGTTTAGAAAACAATATGACCCATCATTGTAAGAAAGGCTCAGAGGCAAAATCCAAATAATTGATATCATAAATCCTTCAGATCATTGCAAGATATTTGTCACCTCAAAAACAAAAACAAAAACAAACAAATTCAGGGCCACTTGCTTTCATGCCTTATTTTTGAGGGATAACTTTGGACATTCACGTTTGAAAATGTTAATGTATAAGTTGAGGCGAACACAATTTGGCGTTTGTTCTGCTCCTGAGGTATTTCAAAGTAACTGCCAGATCTGTGAGAAACTGCTAAGTGCTGAAGCTCCAGCGAATGATGTTTTAATTTGGTCTGAAGGCTTTAAAGAACATCTTGAAAGACTTAGACAAGTCTTAAAGAGAGTATGAGAAAGAGACTTAAAACCAAACTATAAAAAAAGCTATATCTGATGTAATAAGTTATTTAAATGAGGCATAAATTGAGCAAAGATGGCTTAACTGCTAATGTGGATAAAATGTTGAAATGTTTAACTCCACAAAACAGAGCGGATCTGCAGCAATTTATGGAGATGATAAGCTGTTTTTAACAAAATTCATTCCAAATGGCCAGGGAGAGCCCAATTTTGCAAGGTGGTGAGCAATTCTTTTCCTCCTCCAGCAAAACACTTAAGCACATGCTCGGCCTTGCTGGCTCACAGGCACGCTTTGGGGGCAGGATGCTTTACAGCACCACACTCAGAAAAAACACATCAGCCAGAGGAAAGATTGCTGCAAGATCCCTTAGCAGGAAGTAAGGAAAAAGGAGTATGTCAGGAAAACCTGACTTCACTTACTCTCTACATATATAATTCAGGGGCGCAGCCAGAGACCACGACTGCTCTCCAGAGGGGAGCCCTCCCAGGACTGCTGGTGAATGCCTCCAACAGCCCACAGGAACTGCACGATCACGACTACCACCTTTCTCCCGCATTCCCAGCAGGGAGGGCTCCCGGCAATCCCTTTTGTCCGAAGGCTGCTTTTTCACTTAAAAACGAGTGCACATACACACGAACAAGACAGACAGAAACAACTTTTCAGAATGAGCCTGCAGAGAAGGCAAAATCCCCCCAAACCAAAGCCCAAAACTCTCTTTTTTTGCGGTATTACTTTTGGAGCATGCAAGTACTGGGGCAAGAAAGCATTTTAAGAGCGGACAAGGTCTTAATAGCAGAGACACTGGGTCTGTCTGTCTGTCTGTCTGTCCCTCCCTCCCTCCCTCTTCCTCTCTCCCTGCCAGGTTTTCCTGAATCCTTTTCTTCCCGGCAGCCCATCACAAAGCCATCTTCTCCCTCGCACCCCCTGCCTCCCTGGCCCAGGTTGTAAAATAACGAGTTCCTTGTTATTCTTGTTACTGCTGAATGGCAGAGGGCTGGAGCCCCATGAAGAGAAGGGGGCCGCCTAATTAGGGAAGCGAGAGCCATCCGTAATGAGCACTCCTGATTAGGTGGGATTTTAAAGAGGAGGGGGCAGTGGGGGAGAGGGGTTGATTCGCAGAGCTTTCTCTTCCCTGTCCCAGCTCCCAGCCCACCCCTTGTCCCCCCAGACCTGCTGCAGTTTGGGGGCTGATGATAGGCTATTATCATTGTTATTATTACTGCTGCTATTACGGCAGTATATTGCCTGGTTTCATGAGGGATAACTTTGTTTCAGCCCCTTTCCCAGTTGTATTCCATGAAGGTATGTCAAGCACTGGATGGTGACCATTCCTGCACCTTGCGGCATCCTTGGGGTACTCGGGAGCCCTTTCTGGGTGAGAGCCCCTCAGTGCAGCAGTGCCTGAGCAGGGCAGGAACAGCCAGTCCTACCAAAACCGTTTGCAGAAGGGCCTGGCAGGTGTGCCAAGCATGCTGCACCCGTGCGTTAAGCTGCTCCATGTTTACGCTCTGCAAGTTGCCAGCACTGTGTTTTATCCAGTCGGCCTAACCAATATGGATGCCTGCACCCATCTGATTGAAGAGCGGGCTGGACGCGAACGCGCGAGATGCACAGACGACGCAGCAGCATCTTTTCAGCTAGGCCTGCAAGGGCCCGTGTCCGCTGCTAACAGACAGCTCTGCCACTGGCAACCACGTTGCCGCGGGCCAATGACATCAAGACCATGAGTGTTTTAGACTTAGTTCTGGTATCCGTAACTCAATATTAGATGCTTGCTACAGTCTCCTTTAGTACACATAAGCCTCTCCGAGTTCCCCTGAGTTCATCTGGTCCTATATGTACATTGGCACGAGCTGAAAGCCTCGTGTGTGGAAAATCAATTGCGCAAAATTTCTCATTCCGTACCCACCCGCCTGAATTTCTCGCCTGTTCTCATTCCGTTTGCTGGGGCCGCTGCAGCTGAGCTGTAACCCAACGCCCCGGCTCTCTCGCCGACTTCGGTGCCTGGCGCCCGCCTCCGTAGGCTGGGCTCCTCTCCCTCCTCGCGGGAGCGGGGCTGGCGGGCGCAGGCGGCGAGGTGCGCGCGTCGCAGCAGGCAGCAGCGGGCGCCTGCCGCGGGGCTGGCGGCTGCGCCGCGGCTCCGGCCTGGCGCTCCGGCGTGTGCCCAGGTCAGCGTTAGGGAGTCGCCCCCCAGCAACTCCTGCGATGCCATTTGCCGGCACCGGTCGGAATCCGTGCCCAGTTAAATCAGCACATGCTGAAGTGCTTAAATAGGCTTCCAAGGAGCAAACTTGCAGCCAGAAGCGTGGGAGGAACGTAGTCTGACAGAAAGGAAATAAGCAGGGAACATTTTACCCATAAAAGCACTTTGCTTTCTCTTTGCTTCATAAATCAGCTTTCTCTGATCTCATCCAAGAAAAGGCAGTTAATTCCCTGCTTCTCCCTGCCTGTATTCTTCTCTGTATTTGGATCTTGTCTCGGAGAAATTAACAGACCTAATTGTTTCCACTACGCTCTCCAAAACTGGGGAGCAAAATAGCACCAGGAATGAGGGCCGGGGCTGCTCCTCCCAAGGTGCTCCTTTCTTGCGCTTCCGCTGGGAGGCGGTGGGAGCTGAGTGCTCTCAGGACCGGCAGGCACGGGGTCACTCGTGCCGGTCCCCACATCCACCCGCCCGCCCGCATCCAGCCCTGACGCGTTTGGACCGTGTGTTGTCACCCAAAGCCAGGTGGGAGAAGACCAGGATCAAGTTACTCCACCTGGGGAGAAGCTGCTCATGGGGTAGTCCTGTGGGCTCTGCAGGGACCAGCCAGTTCTTGCTCTTCTTACTCTTCACCAGGAGTAAAAGACTCACACGATCTGCAGTGTGAAGATCTGCACTGAGAGTTCCTGATTCCCACTCCCCTGTGCTAAGCACTGAACTTTACGCCTGTGACAAACGCTGCTTTTTATCACATCCATTTCTCATCTCTGTTTATGGCTTGAGGTCTCCAGGGCTGCACTGGACTATTGTTTGAATTAATCAGCATTTTCTTTTTTTTTTTTTTTTTTTTTTTTTTGCTGGTGAATTTCTTGTATTAACAAGAAAGTCTTGGCAGAAGAGCCAGTTCCCTCTGTTCCTGCCATAACTCGCAGGCTCCTTAGGTTCTGTCCTAGCAGAAATGACCACATTTGATCAGAGTTGATGGCCTTGACTTTACAGCCACCTATGACGACCAAGCAAGCACAGGCTTAAAGAATAAAACCAGATTCAAGCTAACCTTCACTGCTTGCATTGCTTGTTCCAGAGAGTGTTTTCCTCAAGTGGTGGTGTTTCAAAACAAGGCTGCAAAAGCCAGTGGAGTTAAGCATTTCCAAGCAGGTGAAAGGCTGAATTGCAAGCTGAAGCAAATGTGTACCGGGCAGGCCTTGACTTAATGGTATCGGTCTCTTCAGCTCGTTTACCTGGGGGTCTGGGGCGAGGAGGAGCTGTGGCTTCCAGCTCTAGAGCACAGCTTTCCATTACAGACCGTGCAACCGCTGCCAGCACAAACACCGGGGAAGGCGGCAGCTCTCACGAACCTGGCAGCAACTCCCGATTCCTCCAGCTCTTGGTGGGCGTTTGGCCACCGGTGTGAGCGCCGGAGGACGCGCTGCCAGGGGAGCCGGGGGGCAAGGCCCAAGGTGCCTCCCTTCCTCCCCATTGCCTTCCTTCTGCTAGCTGGTGCCTTCCCCAAGAACAGTCCCTGGCTATCTAGCCATACACTATCATATATGGCTGGATTTTGACCCACTTGTGCCCTTGAAGCCAGAGAATTTGGGAATTTAAGTCTCATGTGTCTATGCCTTAAAGTCAGAGGCTTCCCAGGGTGGACAACCGTGGAGGGGGACAGTTGGGCCCTGGGCTTCCAAAAATGGTTTTGTTGTCCCCCCTCAGGATGGGACCCCTTCGAATCTACTGCAATGCCCAGACACATGGACATGGTTGTGCCTCCCCACTCCAGCCGCTTGCTGAGAGCTGTCGTGCAGAGCTGCCCTTGTCTCTTTGGAGAAGCCCATTAGAAAGGCGGTACCTCAGCCCTTTGCAAAGTGTTTGTTTAACAGGAGAACATTTACACAGCTTGTGGGGAGGGATTTTAACAGAAAATTAAAGCACTGTTGCTTCTTCATCCCAGTGCAGCTGCCAGGCCTCTCTCCTTGCTTCCCTACCCTTTCTCAGCTTTGGCAATGCCTATAAATGTCTAGAAAGTCTCTGCGTCAAGCCAGTTTCTGTCCATTATAACTAGAGAAGTATGCTGAGTGCACTGTTGACTTTAAGGAAGCTTTGTGATTGAAGCTGACCTTCCCTGAGAGTGAGGTGACGTGTTGTACTCTAACAGTGTGACAGACAGGGCGAATGTTGTTGGCAGGAGCTCTGTGCATCAGCTCTGGCACAAGAGCCACAGGTTCGTTGTGGCTGCGTTTGCAGGAGCGATACCACCATGTGGGCCCCCCACCAAGCATCTCCCCCACTCTTTGCAAACCGAGCAGATGTGACGGCCAGAGATTACCCCGTTACCTCCAGAGAAATGCCACCAGGATGAGTGCACCTGACTCAAGAACCGAAACTTAGAGCTTAGAGATTCTTTCACACCATGGTAGTGCTGTGAATCCTAGCCCAGTGGCCAGACCCGTGGTTTCGTCGGGCATCACTGAATGGGCTACCTACATTCATAGACCGTACTCTCATAGAAACCGTTTCTCAAACTTGTGGCCATGTTTCTTTTTCTGGGCTAGAGAGCTTTGCTGGCTATATTTTTCTACTGGAGATATACATATATATGTATATGTACTGGAGTTATATATATACTATATATATATATACCTATATATATACTTGCCCCAAGAAAAAAAAACTTCAAGGCTCCCTTTCTCCCCAGCACGCAGTGAGCACAGATGGCCCTAGCTCAGCATTTTGCCCAAAGCCAGCCCAGGCAGGAGAGGAGCTAGGGCAGCGCGCTTGGGAGGCAGGGGAGGGTACCCGTGGGAGGCTGCCGATGCGGAGCAGGTGCACAGATGTGTGAAGAGGGGGAATGCATGGATGTCGCAGATGCTTATAAGCATGATATGCTTGCAGGTGTCTGGGCAAGGGATGTAAACACCTATAGAAACATAGACGTTTTGGCGAATATTTGTCTGAGAGGAGCTTGACTGTGCGGGTTTATATAGGCTTGGATATACAGAAGTGCTCCCTCGCTCCTCTGTAAGATTAAAGACTTGGCACTAGGAGGGAGAGGGTCACTGAAAAGCCTCATTTTTCTGCTGAGCTTTTCTGGGGGTCTGTGAGCAGTTTCTAAGCCTCCCTGTTGTACCTGCATCAGACCCTGTTTTGCTTTATACCTTTCCTCTGCTCTTATTTGCTCTTTCTCCCCTTCCCTCTCACTGGCTCCTTTATTTTTTGTTATTCCTTCTTCTCACATTTCCTCCCTCTGCCTCTCTTTTAAGGCCGCTCTGCCTCCCTTTCATTCCTCCCTTCCCTTGGCTCCCTCCACGCCTCCGCTGCCAGTCCTGCCAGCCTCGCTCCCTCTCCTTTCCGCCTCGCTCGGCTCTCCGACGGGTCCCTTCTCCTGGGCCGCATTCTTCTTCTCTCCCCCTCTGCCCGGCCTCTCGCCCCACTTCTCTCTCCCGTTTCCTCGCTCCCTGCTCTCTCTCTGAAATAAACTTCCCCCTGCGAAGCTCCTGGCCGCCGTCCAGCCTCCAGCAAGATGAAGGGAGTCCCTGGCACACACTCAGCTCTGGGCTCCATAGGGCATTGTAAGCACTGGTACCAAGGCCATAAAATCTTTAGTGTCGCTAGGAAAGATGACTGTAAATTCTTCAGAAGTCCCACCATGGGTGTAAAGCTTTCCCCCCTCCTTTTCCCCGGGCCTCTCTGAAAGGGGCTGTGTAGTAAAACAAGGGGCTCACTCCTCCCCTTTGCTCCTGCGCCAGCTCTGATCAGTGTTTCAGCAGAGCATGGGTCTCCCTATTGACTCCAAGATGAGATTTCAGTACCCTGCGGAGTGGAGGAGCGCTTCCTCGCCGATCTTGGTCACTTAGGTATTTGACTTTATAAACATGATTAAAAATGCTAAGAAAGCGCTGAAGAGCGGGAGGCCTCCCCTCTAACCGTTGAGCAAACAGAAACACACGGAGCATTGTTCGGCTCTGAAAGACGAGCGCGCCCCGGGCCAGCGCCGGAGTGGGGGCAAAGCAGGCAGTGCATTAAAATAGGTTAATTCTCACATATGATGGATTTGCATGACGATCTTTAAGAGTTTTAGCTCAGTTCCAGCTTGACAAATTGCGAGTGGTTCTCCTCAGGGACGCTCAGCGGGAAGTTTCGAAGGGCTTGCTAGAGGCAGCCCGGCCTCCAGACTTGGGCGCTGTGGATCTGTGTAGTTTGCAGGAGTCAAACCTGGTTATTTTCAGTCCAGTGGGTTCATGGGGCTCAGATGTGCACAGAACAGGACATTAGAGTAATACAGGCTGTAAGAGGATTTTTTTTTTTTTTTTTTTTCACCTAATGCATAAATTTTCTGGCACCGGGCATGGAGAGAGGAGCACATCCGGCTTCCACATGAAGAGCCATATGGCAAAAGTGTTTCTGTGTGCCTGCAAGTCTGTCAGGCTCCGCACGTCAAGCTCAAAACACACCCCTGGCTCCCTCCTCAGCAGAGGGATTTGTGTGTCACCTCTTGTATCGCGCCCCATTGCCCCTCTCTGACCCCGCGGTGCAGATGTCACCGAGATGCAGCAGGGCAGTGCATCCAGGCACCGAAAGGCAGGGGCCTCTGTGCACGACCCATCATGCCATGACCACCAAAAAGCTGAGCTGTGTGGCCAGCCAGGGCTGTTCTAAGAACAAGGAGCAGCAGAGACACCAAACTGAGCAGAGAACATAGAGCAAGATGCAGCAGCTCCAGCAGAAAGGAGGCTGAAGCATCTGCATGGTTCTCATTTTCTGCCTGAGAGACTTGGCCAACCTGCAAGTACCAGACCTGCTCTTTCTAATAGGTCGTACTTTTCCATAGAGCACGGGTAGTAAAATCGCTGGAGCTTTTAGCGAGTGCTAGAGGTGAAGAGCAGTTCCTTCACTTCTCTACGTTATGGCACAAATTTATTTCCTAAGACCAGGGAAGAGATTTTTTCTGTATTCATGTTCTCATCAGTGACCGTCCACCGTGCTGCTGCTGCTCTGAGTAGATGGGAAACACCAAGGCAAAATAAAGAAGGGGCTTTGCTGTTCATCTGGCAGGATGGGGTGCACAGGGATGTCCAGCAGTGCAGTGGGGGGAGTGGGGATGTGGGGAATGGCAAGGGGCTTTGACAAAATGGCCTGTGTGGAAAAAATAACAGAGAATTTTGTAGGTGAGGAGTGCTGTGAAGCTGGCAGAGCCTTGTGGAAGGCTGCCCAGAGCACCTGGCTCTTTGCTTGTCATTAGAATAGCAAATTTCCTCAAAATGGAGAAAAGAACTTAGTGGAAGTTGCATGGCTCTTTTGTTCTGTGCCTGCCTTTCGCTTGCCCTTGCCAAGGTCTGCTCTGCACCCTTTCTGCCAAAGAACTGCAAAGCAGTTTTCCACTTCCCCGCTTAACTGCAAACAGCTACAGGCCGCTCCTTTCATCTTCCCTTGCAGCCTTCTCCTCCTGGAGCGCTCTAAGCGTAGCCAGCTTTCCTCTCGAGGTAATGCTGCGTCCACAGTGTCTGCGAAGCGGGCAGCAGTGCCAACCTGTTTTCCACAGGATCCAGCGGCTCAGCTCCGTCGGTCCAGCTACAGCACCCCTCAACACGCCAGCTCCCTCTGCCGAAATCTGAGGTAGTCAGTCCCTATGGGAGCAGCCTTGAAGGTGTCCCCTGTTTTACTCTGCAATAGCTGGAACTCTTGTGTTGCCCTTATAGCCGCCAGCTGTCCGTGTCCTGCTGGATACAACAGCAGAGTGCAGATCATAGGGTTTGGACTTTATTCCCAGCTATGATGGTTTTCAAAGGGTGCTGTTTTGTACCTAGCCACATCCTCCACTGTGCCTCAGTTTCCCCATTTGTAAAAAAAAATAATAAGAAGAAAGGTTAGATGCTCTGACTGTCTTTGGTAACTGCTTTCCTGTTTGCTGATGAAAAGCGTTAGCTGTCCTGCAGGTGTGTATTCAGTAACCGCCTCCTCTAGATGACCCGCTGGAGTCTGAAATGAGATGTCCAGGTCTGAAAAGCCCTAGGTGTGACAACGCGGGCCAAAGCGGGAGGGATCTGTACTTGAGCATTAATGACAATTCCTGCCTGCTGTGAGCGAGCAAGGCAGCAGCAAGCGTGGCCCCTCTCCCACGGGTTTTCCAGGCACAACAGGAATTCCCGCTAGTATCTCCCCACAAGAGATGACCCCTGTCCGCCCCGCGCCGCCTGCCACAGGGTGATGTCTGGGAAGGGGCGATGCCACGCACAAACCTCCAGCGCAGGGTGCCGGGCACGGGGGACAAGCCAAGCGGTCTGTGGCCTGGTCCGGTTGGCGAGACGCTGTCCTAGGCCCGGGGGACCGTCCCTCAGGTGGGGGCACCCGCAGCGGAGCGCGGAGCGTCAGCTAGTCCTGCGGGACAGCGGGAGCCCTCACGGCCGAGCGGAGGGGTCACGGGGCCACGGCAGGAGATGCCGAAGGACGCGCCGAAGGCAGAGCCCTGGCCGTGCCTGCTGGAGCGGCGCTGGAGGAGGCAGCGCGGCCTGATGGGCGGCCTGATGTTACGGAGATGGGGCCTTTTCTCTCCCAGCGCCCTGGGCCGGCTCACAGGACATGGTGAGCGCCCCGCTCCGCTGGCCTCAGGGTGCCACGCGGGGTCGTGGTGGCCTTGGGACTGCACGTGGTGGACGTGCGCGTCCCAAGGGCGGCCGCCACAGCGGCCAGGCCAGGACACGGGCTGAGCCAATGGGGGAGCCACAGCGGGGCTGCAGGCTGCCCCCTTCTCCATGCTTGCAGCATTCCCAGCTCCCAGGCTCTCCCGAAATGCTCCTCCAGGCCAGATGATTTGGCTGCTGCAGGGTGCTGAGTATGCCAGGGAGAGAAGGTGCAGGGCATGGGCACCTCAGGCGGCAGCAGCATCAGTTCAGAGTCCTCCTGGCGGCCTGAAACCCTCCAAAACGCATTTTTCAATAGGCCGCCAAAACAACCACTAGATGTTTAGTGACTTTCGATCTCTCCTGCCCCAGACTGCCTTTGAAACAGTGACTCAGATGCCAAAGTCCCAGTAGCAAAGTGGCTTTTTAATGACATGATTCTAGCTCAAATTCCAGGCGCAGGGGGAGGCTTTGACACTGCTGTTTGTTTTCTTATTGGAGAAGTTCAAGAGAAGCTCAAGGCTTAAAAGCAAACCCTTGAAAGCAAAGCATTCCTAATCACATAAAAGTGTCTGCGCAGGCCGGCGCTGAAGAGGGGGCTTGTGACTTTAATCTTTGCATATCCCTTTCTTTCTTCAAGCATCTCTCCCTCTCACGGACAGACGCACAGACACACACAAAACTCTCCCCAACACCAACAGTATAATCCTCCAGGAGAGCAAAGCAGAGGAAGAGGAGGAGGAGGAGGAAGCTGGCCCGCCTGCCTGCCCCCATGCTGAGCCCGAGCAGACTTTGTGAGAAAGCTTCTCCCCATCTGCAGCCCAGCCCGGTGGGAGTCAATTAATTCTGAATAACCTAAACCGACAGAGGTATTTGCATTCACAACCTGACTGATGACCGTATAAAATTGATTTATGAATTGAAGTACTTTCCCTCCCCTTATCCCCGATTCAGGCCATAATTGATTATACGTGCTGCAGCGAAATTAAAGAAAAGAAAATTAAAAAAAGAAAAGAAAAAAGGGAGGCCCCACAGACACTGCTCTATATTCTCAAGGTTTCCCGGGATTAGCCGATCTATTCATCACCTATTTTTTTTTCTTTTTATTTAAAAAGTTGCTTCCTTTCCCCTCTCCATCAACTTTCCCCCCACCTTTATCCTTGCCCCTAGCCACCACCTCGCAGGCCGAGAGGCGGCACAGTGGGTTGTACCTAGAGAGAGATGACAGGAGGTACGGTACCCCCGCAGCACCCCGGCAGCGTTCCCACAGCGCAGGGGCCAGCGAGAAGATCTCAGACTGGACACCCTCGTTCCCAGGGGAGAAAAGGCTCCTCTTAAAGGAGAGCCTAAACTGTCCCCAACCCAATAGGGACAGATGCTTACGCTTAACTTGGTGCCTTGCAGTTGCCCCACTGCAGATCTTCATTAGCCTTGCTCATTCTGCCCTTCCATCCCATCGTCTGCGGTAGGATTAACACTCACACTTCACCTACCCATAGGGAAATGCTTTGTCTTAGTGGGTGCTGTTAGGAATACAAGAAAAGTTTGATTAGATCAGACCCAAGATGTGCTCGCCCCGTGTCAAAAGGAAGAAATCTGCTGGAAGTAGTTATATGATAGCTTCCCAAATTTCCTCCTGGAATTAAATATTTAAATATTGAGCTGAACTCTGAAGCATGAGAATTGATGACCTTTTTTTTTTTTTTTTTTTTTTTCTGCTCATTATCCACCTACTCATCCCTATATGTTATCCTAACTTTCATATCTGCTTAACTGTATTTCTTCCCATTCTTTATAAAGGAATGCAGAGCAGCAGAGCAGTGGTGGGAACAAACCAAAATCATACAGCTAATGCACAACAGAATCGCAGGCAGAATGTAGCTCTCACCTGATTACTAGTCTTGCTCTCTTTTCTCTTTGCCTCTTTCTAAATAAAACCAATTAAAACAGAAAAAAAAAAAAAGAAAAAAATTATATATCCTTTCATTTTGTTTTCAAAATGAGTGGGAAGAAGCAAATAAAAACCTTGATTAAACTCAAATAATGTGTGATTTCATTAAAAATCATTTGCCTACAGTGCTCTGTAAGCCTCACAGAGCCCTTGAGCATGTAGCTCCAACATCGCATCACTTTGTGCAGTTGCAGTGTTAATGGGCCCTTTTGTGTTAAGGGAAACTAAGGTACAGGAAAATAATCAAAACAAATGTTTCAAGCAGCTGGATAGAGAATGGCAACGTCATCCGAGTGCCCCTCCAATGCAGCAAGAAAGGCCATGATCCAAGTGAATCAAAGCTGGGATTTTTAGCCCATCATTAGTGTCTATGGGTCCAGTGAGGAGAGCTCATTTATTTCAACTGCCATGAAGTTCCTTTGCACAGTTTTGACAATGCTGAACTGGGGCACAGAGCTCAATGAATAAACATCAAATGAGGCCACTTTCCTCAACTGTTTAGAGAGGCTTTCAGCAAGGAGCTCATGCAGGGACACTTGCCTGGCAGAAGTGGCACTAGCCACTGAGTTCAAGGGGAAAATACTTTGCTTGTTGCCTAGGCCTTGTGAGGACCACAATAAATGGCTTTAGTCAAAGGCCTGATGCCCTGAGGCCTGTGAAGGAGGCATTGAGCAGAAGAGAGATACAAGGGACAGGGCTATCCACAGAGGTAGCCCTGGGCAGAGACCCAGCTGGACCTCCTCGCTGACAGCCACTTGCCTACCAGTCATGCTCTCCCCACCTGAGGCCTTTTTCCTTAGCTAAACTTTAGTTTTCCAGGTGTCTAGACCCATTGTCTTGGGAACAAAGGAAGACCAGGGCAGCGGGATGCCATGTGTGTAATTAAAGTCAGATGCCCTACCCGGGTGGCTCAGATCCCTGGTGCAGGCTGGGTATGCTGAGGCCTGCAGAAAGGAATTTGGGAAATACTGCATAAATCCTGTGACCTGGAAGGCAGAGCTCGATGTTCCAGGGGTTGGACTCTACGCAGAATGTAGCCAATTTCTGGGCAACTGATGCCTTTCTGTTTTAGCCTGGGACCTCGCTTGAGAAAGATCTGCATATCACCTTCAGAGATTCAAAGGACACTGGTCTTGGAAGACCTGTGCCACCTCAACCATTAGATCTGGTCTGAGATGCAAAATGTGGCTCTGTGACAGCCTCTGGTCTCTGTCATGACTCAGCTGTATGTCTTGTTAAAGATTTCCAGAGAGGACAGGGCCTGTTCCATGTAGGGGTGCCATTAGGAGCACATGCGTTGTGCTGGCTCTAGAGGGGTTCATCAAAGCCCTCAACTTGCCTTCTAGGGTGAATGAGCCTCCTATTTCATGCTGCAGTGACTGTGGCATCCATTGAAGCATCCTGATGTGGGCTAGCATGTGTGGAGGCTTCTGTTCCCCTGGGAGCCAACGGTGGTATATCATGACAGGTCAAAACAAGTCCCATGTCCTGTCAGCATACCTTGTGTTCACCCTAGGAGTGACCCCCCAGGTGCTGTCTCAAAAGCACAGCTTATCTCCAGAGCTAATCTGCAAAAGTCTGGCCCTTAATTATCCAAAGTGTCACCAAGATCATTGAGTCCAACCATAAACCCATCACCTCCACGCCTGGTAAACCATGTCCCTAAGCGACTGCCTCATCTACGCATTTCTTGAACATTGCCGTGGACAGGGACACTTCCCTGGGCAGCCTGTTCCAATGCTTCACCACTCTTTCTGTGTAGAAATTTTTGCCTAATATCCAACCTAAACCTCCCCTGGTGCACCCGCTGCTGCCCGGATGCCTCCCGCCTCTGCTGCAAGGAGCACCGCAGGCGGCTGCCCCCCAGGAAGTGCGCGAGCGGGAGGGTTGTCAGCCCACATTTGCATCCAAAGGTCACCATGTCCTGAGTGCTAAATGGGTGGACAAAGAAGTTAATCGAGGAGTCAGAAAGGGCAACCTGAAGAGGAAAGGCAGCTGGGAGTGTGGAAGCAGAAATCAAGGCAATTAGCAGGAAAAAAAAGAGGAATAGTTTTGCATGCCTTTCCACAGGGAAAGAACAGCACAGTATTATCTGAAATTGAATTATTTTTTCTGTCAGTTGAGAGAGAACAGCTACAAGGCTTGAGCAGATGTTTCCACCAGGAATCACAGTGTGTCTTTCTTCCCACACCAACTAGCGACCCTTCTGTGAGCAAAATGGCAGTTCACTGAAATTACACAGCACACACACAGAGAAAAGGCGGTGTCATCCCCACACATACCCTCACAGAAGAGCCTTGTGATGTGATAACATGTAGGAGCACCAGTCACAAATTTATATTGCACTGTGCAAGGCGCCGTACAAACCTAGGATTTAAAGATGGGTCTCTGCTCCAACAAACTCGCAGCGCAACTATTACAGGCAGCAACAGGTCAGTGCAGCCTGTGGCCATGCAGGCATTTTTGAAGCGTTGCTCAGAGTACAGACTAAGGTCATGTTCCTTTGAAGCTGAGTCAATCTATCCCGATCTCACTGAGCCAAACCCTGGTGACTGTGAGATGGACCAAACCTCATCTTTTGAAAATGGAGTGAGCTGAATTGGCAGGTTCCTCTTCCAGGCATGGCAAAGGCAACAAGACCACCTCTGCAACTGAAAGAAAAAAGAAAGCAAAGCAGAAAAGTTTCAAACAATTTTAATAAATGAGTATACATATTTACTTCCTCTTTCACTGCTTCTTTCTAGAAAACAATCCTTCTATTAGGAACTGCTTTTCAGAAGACCAGATCTCCTTCTTTAACAGATTGAGCAGCTGCCTTCTAATGCCATTAAGTCATAGCAGGGGAGGCCCTAGTTCCCTACCGATGAGTACAAGAAGGGCTACCATCTCTGAGCTATGCCCTCAGGTCCGACAGTACACCCAGACACTATTCTCTGCACATTCCCATCCTGGATTCTTAAAGAAACCTTCATAGTTAGTCCTTGGCTCAGGGACTAACAACCAAACACTGACAGACAAAAATCTGCTTAAAATCACAGAATGCTTAAAGTTGGAAAGGACGTCTAGAGATCATCTTGTCCAACCCCCCTGCACACGCAGGGTCACCTAGAGCAGGTGGCTCAGGACTGCGTCCAAGGGGTTTGGAAGATCTCCAGAGAAGGAGACTCCACAAAACAGAGCATCTACTTAGGTGAGGCAAATACAGAATAATATCTTTATTTCACCAAATGCCTAGGGGCCCCAGGCTGGCTGAGCCCATCTTTTTATTTTTTTTTGTTTGCATGGAGTCTGCTTGAAATACAGAGACAAAAGACTGTGACAAGAAAGTGGCTGTTGGTCAGATACAAGTCATTTAGCTCAATATAAGGGTAATTGGGTGTCATTCTGGGGTCTTTATAACACAAAAGATGAGGCTAGATGGTCTAATGATCTCTTTTGGCCTTCAGATCTGTGAACTGATTCCCCATCTTTCAAGGACTCATTTTCTTTTTGAAAAGCTGGGGTGCAGATTAGGTATAAAATATCAGTGTCCCGCAGCTCCAGTCCCACTGTGCTTCTGCATGTTTGATAGCTACACTGCTGCCCAAGTGCCTCAGGAGCCTTTTTTTTTCCCCTACACTTGCCCACGTCTGGTTGTTTCTGTTATTAAATTCCACAGTGACAGACCCTTGAGCAAGGCAGTAGGTTTTTATTTCTTTCCAGCTGTAAATGTGCAGGCCCTTTTTATCAGCAGATTGTCTCTGCAAATGTCACAGACAATGCAGCATTTTCACATGAGTCAAACCAAAGCATAAAAATGTCTCCCGGAAAATATTTTGCCTGCAATGCTGGCGTATCTTTGTGCAACTGGCTCTGTAACAAAGAAGAAAAGATCCAGCCTTTCTTCAAGTAAGTATCCGAATGTTGCCAGGAGGGGAGAAAAAAAAAAGCATATTATATATATATATATACACACACACACATACTATATATATATAGGCACAAAGATCCCAGGTTACACCTGGAAGGGGAGATGTTCTCTGCGGGTTTCTGAAGGCCAGAACACACAGCAGGGGCTTGTTTCTAGGAACGGCAACTCAGCGGCAGCGCCAGCAGGTCGTATTTTACAGCCCGGGCCGGGGCAGGATGGAAAACAGAGCGCTGGTTTCTTGCTTTGCGCCGTCTTTTAGCGAGACTGCAGCGGGGCCGGCCGGCGCGCGGCTCCGCTTGCGCCTCTTTGCTCTTCTGCGCTGTCCTCCCGGCGAATCTCCCTGCTCGGTGGCCGCTTCCCGCGCGGGCTCCGTGTCCGCGTGGCCTCCCCGCCGCCGCCGGCGCGGCCTCCCCTCGGCCCCGTAACAAAACCGGCACACACACATGCGCTCGCACGCAGCTCGCGCGCACAAAGGCTTTCAAAGGGCCCCTTTCTTCGCCCGCAGCTGCCCGCGCAGCCCCTGCTCCAGCGCTCGCCGGGCAAGGCCGCGTATTCTTCGGCTCCCAAAGGCCTCCATTGCTGTCAATTAGTTACGGGACGCCACCGGGATTCAAGGCTGACAGCTCCGGCAAAGCAGGAGAAATGGGCTCAGTGGGGAGCGAGGGGCCTGCCCTCTTTTTTTTTTTTTTTTTCCTTCCCCCTTCTTCCCTACAAGAAATACCTTTCTCAACAAGGCTCTTTTTTTTTTTTTTTTTTCCCGGAGGGCTCCCCAGCCCCCCGGCCCGGCCGCGCATGCACAGACGCGGGCGCACGTAGGCGCGCGTTGTGCCGAGCGCTGAGAACGCCCCGCGAAAGCGGCGCCGCCGAAAGGCGATCCGCCGAGATAGGGGGGTCATCAATATCCCGGCGAGCCTCTGTCAGCACCTTCTCGCTCTGCGCTCGGCCCCGGGCTCCGGTTACAAATCCCCGTCTCCCGGCTCTCTGGGATGCGCGTAACATCTCACTCCTCTCCGCCTTTCCCACCCACGCTTGCCTTGCAGAAGGGACGAGATGAAAACGTGATTCTGCAACAAGTGCGGCTTTCACGTGGCGACGTTTTACCTGCTGCTGCTCCTTGGTGTTGGCAGAGCGCAACTCCTCACCCTACAGCCCCACCTGAAACATGGTCACGCACAAGCTTGTGGATGAGGTGGGGAATAAGCGAGCAGAGGGGGGGAACTGATCCAGTAATTTCACGGCAAACATCTGTGCTAGGAGATTTGGGAAAGACACAAAGGCCGTAATGGTTTGGGAGTGGGAGACCTCTTCAGCCAGACCATGGAAATAAGATATATTTCAAGACAAAGCGTTCCCACGCTCCGGGGCGCAGAGGAACATCCACCCCAGGTGCCATCGCTGGCTGTCTCCAAAGGGATGATTCACACGAACCCCGGCTTCGCCACCTGTTGCAGTGACATTTACAAGCCAGGCTTGCTCACTCCTAACCTGCTCGCCATCTTCATATCCTTCTAATTGTTTTTTTTCATTTGGGTAGCAGAGAGGCTTTTACGCCAGCTACGGATGGATTTGGCCCACCCAGACGGGTCTCTGTGGATCAAAGAGGGATAACAAACAGTATTTAGATTTTTATTCTTGTCTCTGCTATGGACTGTTTGTGTGTCCTTTGTCGAGTCACTTCATCAACCTCCCACCCAAGCCACGAGCAGCTACTTACTGGCCAACTGCTTTGTCTTCAGCCTGAAGGCAAAACTAAGTCAGGGTGACTGCGTTTCACATGCCTTTGTGGACCAAACTATTCTTTCATCTGAAACATTTCCCACTCAAAGATAAGAGCAGCTCAGATTCAATTTCTTGGACTGAAATCACCCCCTGAAATTTGGATCCTAACTGGACCAAGCTCAGAGAAGAGCGATCTTTTGGTTTGGCCACACTTAAAGCTCTCAGCTAAAGCCCACACGGCAGGATCTTGCACAAACAGCTCATCTCAAGAGACTTCTGCTTCCTGGAGAGATGAAATCTTTCAGAAACAGAGTAAGAGATTTCAAGTCCCTAGAAAAAAAATCCTCCTCTCTGCTCCCACCCACAACTTGGCATCCATATGGAACTATGAACCTCTGCCTAATTCAAAATCAGATTTAGACAGCAGGCCCTGGGGAGGTTACATGAGAATGAGAAACCTTAAAGCATCTCTGCTTCATTCAGAATGGAAAAATTCAGGAACATCCACGAACATTTGGCCAGGCCCAAGTGGCTTATTTATAGTGAACGGAGAAATCTGGTAGAGTTTTGCAGAGCTTAAATTGGATGTTTGCTATTATTTTCACGCTGTGCGTACTAAGGAGCAAACAGGGTAACAAAAAGTCTAGGTAATACGGCAGACAGAGATGGCAAATAGTTCTCAAGAGAGCCTAACAACCTTCCCAGGCCACCAAAGGAATAAGCTGGCCAAGGAACGGCTTCTTAATGAAACAGCCCTCATGTATTTCTACATCTGGACAAAGGAGAGAGGTTTTTTTGGATGTGCTAGTAAAACTAATGTCTTTGAGCCACAAGGTCATACAGCTAAGGCCTGCCTTATGTCTGCTTAGGAAGGATTCCTCTGGGTCTCATCTCTCAGTAAGCAAATGTCGGTCTTACAGAAAGGGGTAATAGAGTCACCACGTCTCCACAGAACGGCACTGGGGAGAAAGCTCCATGCTGTGGGAGAGGTGTGTTCGGTTCTTCTTAACAGCAAAATGCTCTGGAGCTCGAGCAAGACACTGGTAAGAGACTCTCAAGGTTTGCTTGTCAGGTAAATGGGATGCCTGTGTGAAATGAGATCATCAGGTCTCTCATTACTTCCTAGCAGTCCAGAGCATAAATAAATAAATAAAATAATAAAAAAACAACAGCAAAAAACAAAAAAGCAGTTATCATGATAGGTGCCAACCGATTGCCTCACTGACGGACAATGAAAAAAGACTGAAAGACTGTGCCTCAAAATGTAAGCACTTTTCCTCTTTTGGACAGAATTTTGATCCATATTGTTTCCTGTAAGCAATATACAGCTAAACTCACAAGTCATTGGTCTCCAGGGCTGTTAATCCAGAACTTTTCACTATCGTTATGTTTGTGCAACCATGTACAATGGACCTAATTTGTTCTTGTAAAACTTTTCTGAAAAAAAAGAGTTTTTTCAGAAAGGCAGGTTTGGCAGGAATTTGTGCTGGGGACCTGAGTGCTGAACCTTCCTGACTTCTGGGCCATTTGACCCAAGCATAGGAGGCGGAGGCTAAAAAGCAGTAGGAGAGAGAATGGGAAAGACTGAACTGGAAATGCTTTTTGCCAAGACACGTCTCATAAATAATGGAAATGCATCAGTGGCACCAAGGCGGGAGGGGGGTGGGAGACAATGACGAAGGGGGGATGGTGGAAAACCAGCCAACGAGGAGAGCCGATCTCACACGGCTCTCGCTGGGAGGCCGGTCCGCTCACGTGCTTCCTAATCAAGCTGAAGAAAAGTTGACAAAGAATGTCGGGGCATGGAAAGTCAAAATAGACACTTTAATTAAAGCCTCTTTGCCAGGCTGGAGGAGAAACCATCTCCCTTCTCCACTCCTTCTTCACCCTCCCATGCCCATAACGTACCTGAGCTGCCTGAAACAGCTGCTGATGAGAAATACTTGTCGCCATTTCTGAGTGTATTGCTGACAGGGTCAAGAGATCTAGCTCACCACCTCAAGGAGAGAATGGGTGGCAAGTTGACAGGGCTTTCCTGTTGCAGACAATGGCAGGAAAGCAGTGAAGAAAAGGTAGAAGTGACCTCCACCACAAAACCCTTCCAAAGCAGGTACCCATCGAACTGCTGGCACTCTTCCACTTCGCATATTAGTGTAAAACAGGAGTTTCTTAGGCAGGGATGAAGGGAAAGTTTAAGTCTCATATCACATGGGACCCTGAGGTGTGTGGGCACAGAGGACTTGAGGCAAGAAAGATGTCTCTTCTCATTTCTACTCTCACTAGCACGGAGCATCACACCAGAAGAAATAACATGGATATCTGAGTGGCCAACCGCTCCCCCTGTTGCTGGTGGAGACATAGGTCTACTGGAAAGACCCCAACAGCTTGTGCTCCAGTAGGGATGGAGAACCTCACTCACCCTGTGTGAGCAATTTAAAGACTCTTAAAATTAGCTTCAGTTTGCACTGGGTAGAAGCACCAACAGACATTGCACAGAATCTGCAAAGAGATGTAATTTTTCTGAAGGGCAATTTTTACTCTAACTTTTGAAAAAAAAAAAGTTTTATGGTTTTATGTTTGCGAGAGGTTGGACTAGACTGTTGTGGTACTCCCTCCTGGGACACCTTGTGCATTTACTTCTCAGGCTGAGGTGGAGAAGAAAAGCCCACAGTGCTCTCAACATGCCTTTTAGCACTGCATTAATACATACAACTACTAGAGACACAGCTTAGCAGGAAAGGCTGCCCAGACAGCTCTTGCCTCCTCCTAAACTGAAGCACTTGAGACTCCAGCTGAGAGACAGTTCACTGATGAGTATGCAGAGCTAGAAGAGCTGCGTTCAGGTCCGTGCCCTGCTGTGGACATCCTGGGCGACCTTTTGCAAAAGCAAACTACTCTGTTTTGCATTCCCTGGCCATACAACCAGGGTGGAGAAGGGATGCCTCATTTTGTTGGACTTTGCGTGTTGCAGACTCCAGCAAGAAAGCAGAGGTGCATGTGGCAGAGGAAAGATGTGAAAAGTACCTTTGTGCCCTCAGCATGGTGAGAAAGAAAAATGCAGAAACACTGCCTTTCTTTTGGTGACACCTGACAGCTGCAAGTGAATGGCTTCACCAGCCAAACTCCTTATAGCTTGATGAAGTCGCCCTGTTCACACCATGAGCAGGGAAAAGAAAGAGAATCAAACTCAGAGAAACAGGACAGGGACATGAAGCAAGGCGATGCACATGAACGTGGAAAGTATGGCAGCAATTAAAATCTGTGTGGAATCTTACATGCCCTTCTGCCAAAGCCTTGAGCTCCAGAAGCACACAGCAATATTAGGGTGCAGAGCTCCCAAACAGCAAGAAAAAAAGCTCTTCAGTTCAACAGCCTAGGGATACATCAGGGATCTCCTTTCTATTTCAGTCAAGATGAACTCTAGCATCCCATCTCTGACACAGGCCTCTACTGACTGCAGAGTCAGGCTGGAACAAAGCTTCACATTTTTTGAGTTTGGGACTTCATTAAAAAGCACCCCCCATTCACGTCACATTATGATGATAAAATTAAAATCACAAAGAAATTTGCAAACCAGCCATCAGAAACAATCGTGTCCTTGGAAATAAACTTTCTTCTAAATATACGCTACTGTGGCCTAGCATCCTTTGAGCGAAGAGATGAATTTGTGGCTCAGAGAATGTTAGCCCAAAAATGTTCATTTTACAGCTTCTTTCCCACGGCTAAACATGGTGGCCAGCAAAGCACTGCTCCTGTGGAGCCACGTACGAACAGGGCTGCCGTGTTAAGTCCAAGGCACGTGGGCTCTCACCAGCTCTTCTTCTCTCAGTGTGTCCTCCAGGATGGCAGAAGCCCTTCACGTTGCAGGTGAGATACCCCTAGGCAGGTGCAAGTGCCATGGTATGTTTAACCCTGCATAGCTTCATTTGGAAACGTTTCAGCAAGAGCTGCCAGGGGGATGTGAGGTCTGGACAACCTGCCCTATTGTAAGCAAGCCGTTTAAAGCAGCATAATCTCCTCAGTTTGCCCGAGAAGCAATTTGATCTACAAGCACTTCAAGGGAAGGAGAGACTCCTGATATCAAAGAGCCCTTTAATCTAGCAGAAAAGGGCATTATGAGAACCAGCTGCTGGGAGCTGTGGCGAGACAAATCCAGACTGAAAATCAAGGTGCACATTTTTAACTGTGAAAGTAATTAATTCGCAGAGCCCATTACCTAGAAGCGCAGCAGTGGCTCTGTTGCTCACAGCCTTTAAATCAAGACCAGATGTTTCTCTGGAGGAGATGATGATATCACCTAGGCAGAGAGTGTGGGCTGGGGGCAGCAATGGGGAGAGGCCAGGCTGGAGAGGCACTGTGGGCTCCGCTGCTGGCCCGAAAGCCACGAATGCATTTTATATGTGTATGCATGCATGTATGCATGAATGTACGTATGCATATGTATATATGTAGTTTTATATGCATACCTATGCAGTCTCAGCTGGCATAAATCAGCGTTGCTCCAGCCAAAGGTCTGGCCAGCACATTTCTATTTATTCGTTTCAGCATTAAGGCATGGGATAAGCACCCTGCCCATGCGCGCGGGGGCCTCTAGGCAAGTAAAACTTTCCACAATATCCTGATGTTTCACAAGTTCCCCCCTCCGTGCGCAGAAGGAGCCGGGGCCGAGCAGGGGGAATAAAGCAGCTCCCCGCGGGGGCTCCCGAGTGGCGGCTGCGCGGGGGCCGCACGGGCCCCGCCGCGAGGACGGAGCCGCCGCCGCCGCCTCCCCCTGCCCAGCGCCAGAAAGGCCCTTTCTTCGGGGCCGGCGCTGCCTGGCGGCCCCTCACTTTCGCCTCAAGCCTCCATTGAGAGTCACTGGGTTGGGCAAAATCCCGCATTCAGCCGGGGCCTCCCTGCCCCCAGCCCACTGGCCGCGCCGCAGCCCGGGCTCCACAAAAACATGAGGAAAACCCTCCAGCCCCGTCACTGAGGGCCGCGGCGGAGGGACCCCGCTCGCTCGCCCTCCTCCCCAGGCCCCTTCCTCCTCAGGCCATTCCCGACCTCCCCCTCCTGTTATTTTATTTTTTTTGGTTAACAAGTGTGCTCTGTTATAGTTGCCGCCCCTCCCTCTGTCCCAGCTGACTCCCTTTCCCACCGCAGCAAGGCGGTTTTGGGGGGAGGTTTGTGCTCTTTGCGGGCCTTGCCGCTGTGCTGCTTCTCTCAACGCGCCCGCACGTCCTCCGCGGGTGCCTTTGCGGGACGCGGCGGGCGGCAGCGGCCGGCGCCTCGGCGCTGCTCCGCGCCGCGCTACGGGGCTGCCGGCAGGAGGGGGGACGCGTCCCGGCCCAAGGGCCTCCCGCATCCACAGGGAAGAGCGTGAAAGGGAGCGCCTGCGTTCGACCCGGCTGGACAAAGTGCCGCTGAGCTCATAGGGCTGCGTTAAAATCCAGCAGGGATGGTTTTCGCTCCTGAACGATGCGGGGAGCGCAGAAGGGCTGCGCGGCGCGCGGCGTGAAGCGAAACCACAGCGAGACATTCCCTCCCTCGCCGCCCCGCGGCTCCTCCGCGGGCGCAAACCCGGGCCGGCTTCACCCCCTTGGCACCGGAGACGCATCCCCACTCTCCCCTCTTTGCTGTCGGCCCACATTTGGGGAAAGCACATGATGATCTTGTCACTACCGCGATAAATCAGGATTTACTACATGGTTGCACCTATTGCGGAGGTGACAGCTACTTGAGAGCTGCCCAACATAATGAGGGACAAGCCAGGTAGTCTTTGAGAATGGGTCAGCCTTTAAAGAGAAGGATGGTAATAATATATGTCCTTCCCCTACTCCAGCCCCTCTCAGAAAGGAGGATTTGTGTTGCTTCTATACAAAGAGTCGTTTAGGCTCTGCTTGGGCAAAGCACCTGCTTAATCGCTTGCTTTTCCTCGCTGGAGCTTGAGCACACGGGCAAGAACATTCCTGAGGGCTTTGCCGAGCGGGAATGAACTTAATCACACGCCGAAGCTTAAAGAGGTGTTGAAACGCCTCTGCTAAATTAGGGCCTTGCACCTGAGGAAAAGCGAATGGAAAAAGTTACCAAATTGGAACGGCAGCTTTGTGAACAAGGAACAATTTTAGAGAGCTATTAATGATTCGGAGTTGAATGGAGGGGAATGCAAATTCTCATTTCTTGGAGCATGAAGCTTGATAATCAACCTGATAAACTCTAAAATAGCTATCTGGCGTACGAAAACGAGCTGTGTGGTGATATATTACATGCCTTATTTTTAGAACTATGCTGAATGCCCTTAGCTGGCAAGAAATACATAAACTGCTCTGTGTTTTCTTGATTTTCCTCTATATTGAATAGAATGTGAAACATTCTTCCTCGTTTAAAAAGGCACAATGGCATTCGATGTCCATTTTGCATGCTTCTAAATCATTAACCAAGCTGCCGCTGATCTCATTTATATCTCTGTGAATACCAGGCCATGTGGAAGATGTTCAGCTAATAGCCCTGAAACGTGATGTGATGTTCTGTAGGGAGACTCCCCAAATTAGTGTGAGTGCCTTGCTTGGCCCTGCAAGGTGTTTGCATTCGCCCAGTCCTTTTTGAGGCTCTCATGAACTACGGGACAGCAGCAAAAGGCCGATGCAGGGCCCAAAGTTACATGGTATCCTGATGGTTTTGTGAAGAAAGCAAACATTCCCTCAAACTCACCCCACATACTCAGGAGGCTTGTAACAGCAGCCATTTCTGAAAACATCTGTTTCATAATCAATACATTTTAAGAACTGCAATTACTTTGAAATTGCAGTCTAAAAAACTTAAAAGGCAAACTATAAAACTATAAACACTGTCCACAGCTCATGGACTAAAGCTTCAAACATATCTGTCTCACAGACATGCAAGTCCCCTTAAGCAATTCTGCTTCAACTGATGCATTTATTCATCAAAGAAATATCACACCTAAATCAAAAGGATTAACAAGTCCTGAGACTGTTGTTTCACATGGATTTGGAAATCTCTCTTTCACTCTCACTGTTACGGTCAGACTTGTGCAACTGGGGGAAAAAAACAAGGTACGCTGTCCTTTACCTGCAGCAACAGCCCAATGTGATTCATATCTGCACTACATGTTGAGTCTGTGGCATATGCAGACCAGCAAGAATTCCTGATGTAATGTACTCCATATTTTTTTTATGGTGCAGCAGAGGCTAAAGCAGTGATGGAAATGTGGAAACTGTGACCTAATGGAAACCGTGACCAAATCTGTGCAGCCTGGCAACATACCTGCCCACTTTTCCTAAAGCCATGGCACCTGCATCTTGGGGCTGTTTTAAGCTGAGGAATCAAGGTTCCTGTCCTGGAAGTCAGAGACACATTTCAACCCAAAATCTTGCTTCACTCCCCAGCTTGGACAGATGAATTGCTGACAGAAATAACACAGGGTGTGCCAGCAGCTGGAGAGACTCAGGAGGTTGTCCCATCAGACCATGCCAAGATCTAGTCCTCTTCTTCTGCTCTTCAAGGAGCTCATGTTTGCCAGTCCCTCTGGGCCCCGCTGGTCCCGCATCCGCATCCATGCTCCCCCGCCCGGCCCTTCGCCCACATCCCGAGCATGAAAGCCGCTCGCGTTAATCCAGCACGGAGCACATTGTGTGTGTGAGTCATGACGGGCTCACCAAGGCGTGCAGAGCTGATAAAAGGCAGCTCTGATGGGCTCTGTCAGGGATCCCGGAGAAACAGCGTGGAAAAAATCTGCTAACCCATATCCCAGCCCCGGTGTCCGGGGCCTCGAGACAGCGAGGCACCGGGGGGGAGCGTGGGGAAGCGCCGGCAGGGCTGGCGAGTCCCGTACCCAAGTCATACATGGGCCCTTCAGCATGCAGGAAAACTCCCCCCTGAACAACCAGCAACCTGGAGTAGATGCAACCACCCTACAAGCAGGCGTGCGAGTCCCCGCAGCCCTGTCGTCAAATGTTAGTAACCGAGTGTGCTGTAAGCCCGGGAGGCCAAGCCAGGGCGCTGCCCTGCACCCCATATGGTTCAACAGTTTGTTTCACTGCAGGGATAGAAATAAGAGACATCCCAGCATCATGGATATTGTGGAGGAGTAAGGATAACATTCGTGTATGCCAGTGAGCTGGGAGGAGCTGAGGCCATGGGGTGCGTGTGGGGAAGGCGGCAACAGGACTCAAAACAATCGAGATAAATTGGTGAATTGGTCTCAAATCAGCAGGATGGAAATCACACAAGAGCGAGCACAAAATACCCCAGTGAGGTGCTGGAACGCCGATGCAAAATGGGGACTAATTGGATAAAGAGCACCGCTGCAGGAAAGGCTCCCGGGAGCACAGACAAAAACTTAGTCAACTCTGTCATGCTGTTTCAAAAGAGACACGTCTCTTGATGGGACCCACTAATGAGAGATTCATAGGCCAGGCATGGGAGAAAATGAGTGTGTTGCCGTTGGCTCCAGAGATTCCTCAGCTGGAGACGGCGGGCACGGCGCTTTCCGAACACTGTAAACAAGCTGGGGAGTGCTCCGAGGTGCAACAGCAAGCATGATAAAAAGTTTAGAAAACAGCCTATGAGGGAAGATTGAAAGAATTGGGTTTGTTTAGTCTGGAGAACAGAAAACTAAGAGGGAACATAGCAGTCTTTCAAAGCATAAAGGCTTGTCCTAAAGATTAGAGTCCAAGAGAGAACACGAGGAGAAATGGGGTTACTTTGCAGGAAAGATTTAGGCCAGCCATGCAGTAAAAGGGAGGCTTTGGAGCTGACCAGGGTTACTGTAGACTCTCTTCCACTGGGGCATTTGAAGCGGAGGCCAGACAAAAGTCTGTCAAGATGGCTCAGGTGTGACCAGTCTTGCTTCAGACACGAGGACCATAATGGAGGCTGTTGCTGAGCACCTAGTGGTGTGTCTGCCCCTTTCCTACCCCGCACTCTGCTCCGGGGGAGCCCGCAGCTTCGCTCAGCTCCCCTCTGATTTCCAGCCAAGCAAGGGAACAAGGTGACCCAGCACAGAAAGTCATCGTGTGTAGTGATCTTCGTGCTCGCCTCGCCATCCAACTCATCACCTCCCCAGGTCCCTCTGTCCATCCCACGTTTTCAGTGGGTTTCCAAAGCTGATTTGTGCTCTGTTATTTATGTAGGTGCAAGAGACTTAAAAGATCCCAGCAGAGAGATCCCAGGAGGTCTCAAATCATCACACGTGCTAAATAATATTGATCCCAAAGATTTTGCTAAATAGATGAGGCAGAGGAAAGTTAATTCCCACTAAGAGAATTAGGAGGCTAGAGAGAGCATATGAAGAGAAGTGGAGGGAAGTCGAGCTCTTTAGCTCTGAGAAGAGAAGGCTTTATAGCCTTCAGATATCTAATGGAGGGTGCAGGAAAGACAGAGCCAGACTCCACTGGGTGGTGGACAGAGAAAGGAAGAGAGACAATAGGCACAAATTGCCATGGGAGAAAATCTTTTTGGATATAAGGCAAAAAATCTTGGTGGATCAGCATTGGTACAGGTCTCCTGGAAAAAAAAAAAAAAAAAAGTGAAATCTCATCAGGATTTTCAAATCTCACCTTGACAAGGTCCTGGACAACCTCATCTAGCTTTGAAACCAGCCTTGCCCCGAGTGGGGACTGAGCTAGAGCTGCTTCACCCAGCGCCCTCGCCACAGTGCAGACAGCCCCCGCACAGGCATTTCTGTCCCTGCACCCCAGGGGCCTTTGCTTGGTCCGTATGTTCTGCGAGGCTGGATCCCCGCTGTTTGCATCGGGCCTCAGCCCATTGTAAAGCGCTATGCAGTAACAACATTTCTTGATCCTGATTCACAACAATAGCTACCACCCAAGTTCTTGGCTCACTGCGAAGTCCAATATCTAGCAGTGCTCAGCTCGGCCCAACACTATCTGCCTCCCCCCTCGCTCCGATTGCAGCCTCAGAGCCTGGCCGGCTCTGACCCCATGCTGTTCCCTCCTGCAAGGCCCAGGCACCCTGACTGCTGCGGGGAGCGAAGAGGGAGCGCTTGGAGATGAACTTTTAGCAGAGCAAGCTCCGCGGAAGGCTGAAGCCCTTGCTTGTCTGTCCCTGATTTATTGATGCCTCCCTAATTGTGGAATGCCAACCATACATGGAGATCTGCAGAAAGACAGCGCTTGGCTTGAGGGGAAGAAAGGTCATCGCAGGCAAATCAGACACAGGCAACAAGAAATGTTTTTGTTTTGTTTTTGCTTTGCTGCTGCAGCGAATGTAATAAATGTGCATCTGCTGAGCTGCTTCCACTCACAGAGTTCTCCCTTGTTCCAGATTTGGCTTTAACTCTCCTTCGTATCCCCTGACTAGCAGTGATCTGCCCACCAAGGGTATGTGTGAGAGAGGGAGAGACAGTGTTCATTTCCAAAGCAGACGTTTTTTTGTTTTGTTTTTCATCTCCTGCCAGCCATTTTTTGGATGGAGGCATTCTTTTCCCTTCTTTTTGCAGGGGGAGGGGGAGAGGAGTCATAATGTAAGCATGAATTTGAAAATGATCTGTAGAGGTAAGATTTAATAAGCTTACTGACAAAGTAGCAGGCCAAGAAAAAAAAAAAAAAAAAAAAACAGATGAGAGCAAAAAATTCCAGGCCTTCTCTCCAAACGGTTTAGCAATGGATGTCTGTCACTGATTAGAGTGGGCTGAGTTGTTACCTCTGAGGAGCGGAGAAGCAGCAGACCGAGGTCTGTGCCTCTAGCCACACACATCTTATCTCTGCAATCTCACTCCGCACGCAGTCACTCCGCTCTTCTCACCCTGCTCTTCCAGGCTCTTCCCGAGTCATCCCTCTCCCCCATTAGCCCTGTTCCTACACCATGTCTGCGAGATGGATCCCATGGCCTTATCCTGGTACCGGAGCTAAGGAGCATTGATTTGGTGGCCCGTGGCGGAAAACGTGCGGTCTACACCCCGCTTAGGGTTAAGTATACTGAGTGAGCATTTGAAGGCAGCCCGCTGCGGCACGGCGGAGCGCAGCAGCCCCACCACGCGCCAGGGCAGACAGCCTGTCATTAGGTTGGGGTTTCCGACTCGTGCTATTGAGGCAGCGCTCTTGCTAAAGCCTGTTAGTAATAACTCTTGTTGCAGAACTTTATCCCAATGGACATTCTAGAAGAAGGATACTGCTCACAATTGCACTAACATCTTGTCACCCAGGGTTTTTTTTTTTTTCGTCATTTATTTATGCCAAGCTGCTTTACTGGCTTTCCTAAGTCTTCTTCACTGTAACTTTAAGACTTATCTCTGCTATGTTTTGGTTACTGCAACACAGCCCTGCTTACCAATGTGCTGAGCTGATTCGGGGTTCAGAGATAGCTTTTGGTTCAGGTGCAAGGCAAGTTAGCACTCAGAAGTCAAATTACACAGACACCAAGGGTCACAGGCATGGATGACCCAAGCAGAACTTCTCCAGAATTTAGGGCACATCGGTTTGAGCAACACCCGTTTTTAGGAGACACTAAGGAGGGTGAAGTCCCTGGCAGGGCAGAATGAGAAGCAGCAACAGGGCTGTGTGTGGCAAATCTGTGCAAGCGCCTTCCCGCACTCAGCTTGGACCTTGCGCCTGGAAATCTCTTGCATTCCCCTGGCAACAGATTCACTTTCCAAAACAAAATGAACTAAAACAGAATCATTTCCTATGAATGAAGCTGGAATGAAACATAAAACACAGGCAAGAGAAATACATATGTGACATGCTAGAAAGAGCAGAGGGAATGATTTCACCTAGCATCCAGCTCACTTGCAAAGACAATCAGCAACCCCTGAGAAGAAAGCCATTAACACACAAACACATTTTATGCTGGCCAAGGTGAGAAAGGAAGGGTTGTAGGTACTGAGGTGACAGCTACTTTCAGATCAAAGGAGAAAGCTGAGAGGAAACTGTAAAACTAACTTCAGATCTGAATGGGGGAGGCTGCCTGAACAAAAGGGAAAACTTAATTAAATGTGGCAAACAATGAATATATTTTTGGGGAAAGGGGCAGTGATGATCTCACTTCCACGATACTACACCTGAGCAAACATTATCTGAAGATGGTCTGGATTAAGATCTCACTGCCAGTATGGTAATGCTGACCTAACCTTGACTTCAAAGGCTAAGAAGACTAATTGGGGGAAGCTACCTTGCCAGGGGTGCTCAGCATCTATTTCCTCTCTTGCCGAGTAGCTCCAACTGATGGCTGCTGGGCACTGCTGAAGATGCGACCATCTCGTTCATGCTAAGCATTTCTGCGAAAACGTAAAAAGGAAATGAGGGTGGCACCAATGCTGAGGTGGGTGGCCTGACTCAGAAGTGATCCTCACCCAAGTCTGCCAGGTGAAATTATTTTTTAACAGAATAGCTTAAAGAGACATGGGCATCATGATGATATCAAACTGGGAGGAGTAGCTGATACCTCACAGGGCTGCGCTGCCATCCGGAGGGACCTGGACAGACTAGACAACTGGGCAGTGAGAAACCTCATGAAGTTCAACAAGGGCAAGTGCAAGGTCCTGCACCTGGGGAGGAATAACCCCAGACACCAGTACAGACTGGGGACCGACCTGCTGGAGAGCAGCTCTGCAGAGAGGGACCTGGGCGTCATGGTGGATGACAAGTTGCCCATGAGGCAGCAGTGCCCTCGTGGCCAAGAAGGCCAAGGGGATCCTGGGCTGCATTAGGAGGAGCGTCTGCAGCAGGTCGAGGGAGGGGATCCTGCCCCTCTGCTCAGCCCTGGTGAGGCCACATCTGGAGTGCTGTGTCCAGTTCTGGGCTCCCCAGTACAAGGGGGATGTGGAGCTGCTGGAGAGAGTCCAGCGCAGGGCTACGAGGATGATCAGGGGCCTGGAACATCTGCCCTGTGAGGAAAGGCTGAGAGAGCTGGGCCTGTTCAGCCTGGAGAAGAGAAGGCTGAGAGGGGAATCTCATCAGTGTCTCCAAGTACCTCAAGGGAGGCAGTGAGGAGGATGGGGCGGCCTCTTCACAGTGGTGGCCACTGACAGAACTAGAGTAAATGGTCACAAACTGAAGCACCTGAAGTTCCACAGGAACTTAAGGAAAAATTTCTTGCCAGTGAGGGTGACAGAGCACTGGATAGGTTGCCCAGAGAGGCTGTGGAGTCTCCTTCTCTGGAGATCTTCCAAACCCGCTTGGACGCAGTCCTGAGCCATCTGCTGTAGCTTGTAGCACATGCATCCAGCTTGTGATTGGGACAGCATGACACAGTTTGTCCAAGCGAGCTCCTCACCAGTGCAGGGGAAGGAAAAGATGTGCAAGAAAAGGATCAGCTTGATGAGACTGCTGATATTGATCTTTAGCACAAGAAATTCATTTATGAAGAATGGAATCTACTGATACACTGATTTTGAAAGTTTGAATCTTGAAAGCTTGAAATTGAAGGCTGAATTACTAAGAATTGGTATATAAACTTGGCAAAAGCAAGGAAACTCAAAATCAGAAAGTTTCAAAAAAGGAGCTGAGGAATTGTAGACTACTTAATCTCAATTACAGGAAAACTTCTAGAATGAATAATGCAAAAAGCTATTTGTAAGGAAATGGAAAGTCCTGGGATGAGTAACAACCAATATTAGCTTCAGAGTCTGGTCTCGACAAATCCATCTAATTTCCTTTTAAAACAGGCAGACAGGGCTTGCAGGCCAATAAGAAAAAGCAGATGTCAATATACTGACTTGAGTAAGTCCTTTGACACTGGCTTGCATGAAATTCTCATAAACTGGTAAGGAATGTGTGGTCTATCTGCTGCAGAGCAGACACAGCACTGGTACGCAGAAGGTAGTGAATGGCACTTCACTCTCCAAATCGAAGAACGGAAGACTGGAAGAATATCAAGTAGAGACCCACAAGTTTCTCTCTGGGTCTGACTCCTGTCAGTATTCTCATTAGTGACTTGGAACAGCAAACAAGAAAAAAAGATGAGGATTAAAGTTGCAGGGCGCCCAAAGCTGGAAGGATCCGCAAGAACATTGGCGACAGGATGAGATTTTAAAAAAAGCAGTTTGACATATTAGAAAAATACTTTGGGGGAAAAAAAAAAGAGGACACAGCAGGAATCCATGCAAGATTCCTCACTGAGGAAAAACTGACTGAACAAATATGGCTATGGAACTACTGAAGCTGAGGTTAGAGCAGATTAAAAGCTGAACTGTTTGTCATCAGTGTCATACTCTTGGAAAAGCCAAAGAAAGATGTGCACTAATTAGATACAGTCTAGAAGAAAGCAAGAAAAATAATCAGAGGTCTAGAGAACATGATCCGGGAGGAAAATCTGAGAGAACTGGTGTTGTTTGGCATTGAGAGAAGAAGACCAAAGAGAAAGATAGCAAGTCTTTAAGTTCATAAAAGCTTGCAGCAAGGGGAGAACAGCACTAGTTGCTTCTACTTGCCTGTAGTAGAGAGGATAAAAACAAAACAAAACAAAAAAAACAGACTTAAAGTGCAGCAAGAAAGATTTAGGCTTGCTTTTAGGAAAGTATGAGGACAAATATAGGAAAGCAGTGGCATAAAGTGTCTGGGAATGGAGCCTGTATGAGCAAAGAGCTTCAAGAGGAGATTGGATAGATGTCCGTCAGGAATGACACAGGTACCCAGCCATAGGCATGTGGAGTGGGAGGGCCGAGATTTGATGGTAGTCTCTCCTGAGAGGCTTGACTGGGGAAGAAGCCCAGGAGACATCCAAGATGAAGGGCCACGCTTGGAGCAGGCAGTGGCACAGGCAGGGAAGAAGGCGAAGAGGCTTCTCCTTCCCTGTTCTCCGCCTAAAACTTCTTCTTCCCTCCACACAGGGCCTTGTTTCCACTTGACCCATTCCCACTGTATAGTCTCTGCAGTAGGTGCCACTGATTTTTCTGCATTTCCCAGAAGATGGCTGGTAACCCCAAGGAAAGACAGGCAGAGTGAACTGAAGATTAGAGAATTTAAAATGAGAACAAGATTTTCTACTGGTGTAAACTGGCTGGTTTAATTTCCATGGAGAGCAACAATGCCAGCATGCCAGCTAAGCAACCTGGCCCTATATGTCCCTAGAATTCAATCTAAATTATTAACCTTCAAAGAAAGTTTGCGTCTCAGTGTTTTCCTAGCCTTCGGGCTGATAACAGACCATTTTCTCAATTGGACCCTCACGTTCACTGTTTATAAACTAGTTATTAGTTTACACTACATTAGCAATGCAAAAAAGGAAGGGCCAGGAGTAAAGCTAGGGTGAAGGCAGACCAGGTAGGGTGGGGGACACTGCCTCACAAATCATCATACTCCTGCTGCGACTTTCTAGAGAGAGCTGAAATGCACTTGGTAGGCACTGTATAGCATTCCTTTCACGTCTTTACTAGCAAAAAGCATCTCTGAATATTATATTTAATTCACTTGAATGTTGGAGACATACACAGTTCAGGGTGACCAAGTGACTTCATGACACACTATGTGCAGCAGACTACATTCCTATGGATCAAATCCTCTTCTAGCGTAAATCAGCACTGAAATTGGGTTTCTCACGCATTGGTGCTAGCTCAAGCAATCTTTGTCCTACACTCCTGCCCTACAGGCCATGGCCAGTGCTGCCATTTCCTGGTTACAGTAGCCTCCTGATACATCAATCCAGCCTGAACCCCAAATAAAGACACTGCGAGTGATATACTGGCTGTTCCGTTTTGGTGCCTGACCACTGAAGAGCAAGACTGCAGCTCCCAGAGGTGCAACAGAAGGGCTTGAAGAGCTCAGCTCAGCTCACTGTTTTCTTCCACTTACAACTGGGAGAACAGCTCGTGAAAGTGGGGAGGAGATTGATGGCTTTGGAGAGATCAAGGCCCTCTCCCCTGTGGGACAGCTTTGGTGCGCAGAGCCAGCTTCAAGCCTCACCTTGCCCTGCCTGACCTGTCAGCAACCTCAGCCCTGACCTTGGAAGGACCACCCTTCTGCTAGGGGAAAAACAGTTTGGAGAATGGGATAAAAAAAAATGAGTGAAGATCTGGTCAAGATTATTTTATTCCACAGGAGAGTGATGCACATAGAAGCTGGATGCCCTCCTCATGCTCTGGTACTCACGTGCTCACACACTCTCAGCCCCCAAAACGTGGACTGAGACTGACTCGCTCATTACACTTCTGTATGGAGTTACCTCCTCTACCGCATACGCGTCTTCGCTACAGTTCGGATGCCGTGACAGCACTCGGACCACATCCCTAGTGGAATTTGTTGAGTGCCTCCTTATCCAAAAGTCACCAGAATCCCAAACTGGCTCTTGCTGTACCCAAACACTTCAGCAGCATGAGCCCCAAGTCCAGCTTGCAGCTCTCGGCATCCCCCAGCAAGGAAACCACCTTCTTCCGTAGGAGCTGCCGCCCCTCCGCTTTCCCTTTCTTATGACCAGCCGTCCTTCCCCGTCTTGTTTCTGTAAAACACTCGGCGCGCACGGCAGCTGGGGGGGGGAGGCACCGCGGGGCTGGTGGAAGCCACTCAGATTTCACATTTATTTAATAGCTGCGGCTGTGCTTGTTTGATTTATCTTCACACATACGTTTGACAGATATGGTCTCATAAAAACTCCACAGAGTAAAAACACCAACAAGGCCTGCAGCCATGCTGCGCTAGCGTGCCGGCTGGCTCCGGCGCGGCACCTCAGCCGAGACGGCGCTCGCTGCAGCTGCTATTTAGAGGGGAAACCGTGGGGTTTGCAACACGCAAAATGCAGGGTGCTCGAACGCAGCCTACGTTCCCCATGTGCTGGAGTCTGGGGGGCAAAAAAATGGCCCCAATATCCTCTTATCTTTAAATACTTCACTCTGTATAAATTGCTGTATTCACTCACTGCTGTGGGTGCCAGAGAGGCAAAGTGAAGTGGATGTAAAGGAAGCCACTGGAGTGTTAAGGCGACTCAAAGGTAGGCTCAGGCTGCAGTCAGCTGCTGTTTCCCCATGCACGCGTATAAGTAACAACATGGTCTGGAGGAGGGCACTGAGTGCAGAGTGAATCTAATCTGCTACTGCGGTGGCCACGTCATTTCTTTGTACATTACTCCCACGTATGAAATGAAGTTCTTAATACGTACCAGTCATACTGAGATAGGGCAAATCTGGCTTTGTTTACAGAAAAATATGTGAAGCTCTGTATATCTGGCCAAGACAATCTTGGCTGGTTAAAACCGCTAAGAAAATTAGTGGTAAAAATTGTGACTGCATCTCTGTGGGCAGATAAGATACTTGTGGTTCCTCCTCTCATAGGGACATTTTTTCCAGCTCTAAAAATATCACATTTTCTATGTTATGCCAATAACTAAGAAGGTTGCAACAAAGGTTTGGAAGCCTCAGGTTTTCTTGGCTTTGGACAGCCTGCCTTCATGTACAGATGTATTCTCTACTGCTGATCTTCTAGCTGTGATATGGAGGCAGAGCTCCTCTTGGTGCCATTAACTAGCTGATTTTGATGGTGACTCTTGCACTTGGCAAGAAGTTATTTTCAAAAGGTGAGAACTTTCCAAAAGTGTTTTCCCCCTCACACAGGGGACAGTTTTTCTCTGTGATAAAAATGTCATCTTTTCTGTTTTAGGCAAACAACTACTAAGTTTGCAAACACCCCAGCCTTCAGGATATTCACTGGCTCTTCTGTTTTCGGAAGATTAGGAGTACTAGGCAAACACTGTAGATGATGGCCAGTGTGTCCTTGCATTTTCCCCATATTTTTCTCAGTATGAGGATGAAAAACTTATTTCACTTTCACTAGTATTTTGAAAGGGTAGAAGAGCAAGCTCCCAGACTGAGGGCCAACTCCAAAACACTGACTCCTTCCTTCTGAGGTTTGTGCCATTCGAGCAAAGGTTGCCTGTGGACAATTTATTAATTACAACACCTGCAGTTACACGTCAGCATTGTTACGTGTAAGTGCCCACGCATGCTGGACAGTGTCTGGGCTTGGACACTCCAGGCTTGATCCGTGACACAACCACCAAAGACCCACAATCTGATGCAACTTCATTCAGAAATATCCCAATCTTCGTCAGAGGAGGCTCCTTCCTTTCCAGTGCCACGGGAAAAGAAAAGTTGCTCCCAGAACTGCAGGCTACATGGAAAGGGGGATCTCCGGACCCCAAGGAAGGCATTCAAGATGAAGCAACTGCATCCGAGTTAATGCTATTGCAAGAAAGGGGAAAATAGCCCCTACATATACAGACAGAAAAGGAGAACATCCTCAAGCTGAAAAGATAGCCACCTATATTTAGTATTTCTAAGCCTTCTTTTTCACTGTGGATAGGTGGAGACCCACAAACAAGGTACCGACAAGCACTCAAGGAATTCAGCGGCTGGTTGGCTGTGCAGGGCTTGGGAGCTGGAGGGTGAAAGTGATGCATGGAAATTAAGTTAATTTTAAACCGCAGGCAAGAGAGGAGACTTGCTAGCAGTTACTTAAGAGAAGCTGCTGACTGTTTAAATACCATTAAGAAGATTAATGTCAGCCTGCAGAACCACTGAAAAATTAGGGCTGAAAGGAACTCTGAAAGGTCAGACTAGTCCATCCCTCTAACCTAAAGCAGGATCACCTAAAACTCGAACATCCCTGACAGATGTTACTTAACTTGATCTTAAAGCTCTCCCTCCCCAGGCTGTCTATTCTTCATTATCTTTGTCATTAGAAAGTTTTTTCTAACATCTAAATTGAGTCCTTCCTGCTGTGATTTAAGCCCTTTTTTTTCTTTCTTTTTTTTTTTTTTTTTAATCTTCTCCATCACAGAGAAAAGATTTATTTCCTTTTATGTACCTAAAGCCTTTAGGTCTCTCCTCATTTGGGTTAGAGAAGTTACTCCAAGCTCTCCTTGCAGGTACTGGTTTCTGCTTCCGCTTGTTCTCCTTGCTCTCCTCTGGGCTGCATCCAATTACTCCACATTTCTGCTCAACTCATTTTCCCATCACCTCTACACTGTGGTCTAGCTGACTTGCATTTAGCTTTTGATCCTTCTCTGAAGAATTCCCACTTAACCTGCCACTGCCTCCCGCAAGTCTCTGGGGTTCATACTGCTGATGAACTGCAGGACGCTCCAACCAAACTGCACGCTGTTTCTTCCACATCGCTCTTCCCATTTTTTTTCCAGGTGTTCTTGAGTTCTAATCCTGTCCCAACGCCATATTTGTAATTTTATTTCACGTGAGCGTTGTCTCTGTGTCCATCCTTTAGTTACAAAAAATACCGAGCACAACTCAGCCGAGCACAGGACGCCACCCTGCTCAAGTGGTCCTCGCATCTCCGTCACCAGGGGCCGGCAATGGCTTGCTGGGGGCCGTTACTCAAGTGAGTTTGTACTTATCCCTACAAGAAATGTTCACAGCGTATAAAACACACAAATGACTTCAAACACCACATGGCTTTACAGCAGTGGGACCTCTCCAGTTTCTCAGCTGCCTGCAACGCCTCTTTTCTTCTGTCACCTGTCCCCACTGCCCATGACCCAAGCACCCTCCCCTCTGCACAGTGGTCACCACCCCTCACCAGCCTGCTGACACGTAAAAGAAACTAAAGGAGACATCAAAAATATATTTTATTTCTCAGAAACCGCTCAGGAATCCGCTTCGTCTCCGCGTAGCGCACGCAGCTCCCGAGGGCCGGGGCTTGGCAGCGCGGCCGGCGGCTGCCCCCTGGCGGCCGGCGAGG
>VZSV01000025.1:2571159-2586857 GCA_013398735.1 Nothocercus julius
AGCACAGCTGTCCCTGCTTACCTAGAACACTCCCAGTGCTCCAGTTCATGCAACAAGTCTGAGCTCCTCTGCTCCTGAGTAGATGGATCCTGCTCTTTGGAGAGTCTCAGAAGTTTTAAGAAGCCCAGTGGAAGATGTACACACATTCTGAAGGGCATAGACATCTAGAATGATAACACAGGAGTTTCCTTGGGGACAAGGAGCCTCCTTCTTAACAGGAAGATTAGGACAGCACACAGTTCATCTATTAGCACACTCAGAAGATGGCACTATTATAATAAATATCCTTACCCTTCTATAAATAGATCAGGATAACCAGGATTAAAGAATGCTGAGTATAACAAAGGATATCTGTAATTTGATTCCATATTTTTAGAGTTTGTGCATCCTGGCAGTTTTTGCAAGTTAAAATTGTTTCTTCCATTTTCTCAGAAACAAGTTAGAGGGTAGATCTGAGGTATCAGTAGGATGAAGGACAGTTTCCTATGACTAGGGGAGGTGCAGGGGAAAAAGAAAACAAAAAATCCGTATGCTGTTGTAAAGACCAGACTTGCCTTGATGCAGCAGTCACGACAGACGACACTAAAAGAGAGAAATTGCCAGAATTATTTGAATGAAGCTCAGCAGATACAAATGCTGCAGCTAAGGGTAAGTTTCCCAAACAGCACTATGGCACAAGGACTTAATGGCAAAGTAAACAGGAAAGTTCAAAGCTTGCTCATTTTGCTAGCACTCCTGTTTGTGGTAGTTTAAATCATCTGAAGTGTGTCAGCATCCTTAAGTTGAAGGCTTTATCTGCAAGTGCCCATTACTCTTCACCCAGCAGTAATACCACAGTTACTATTCTCCACTGAGTGCTTGCTTTTTTTCTAAGCAAATCAGTGCCTTGCTATTGCAGTAAGTAGATTTAAGTGAGGCTGAACTACCCTCAAATTCCTCTCTTCCTCCCTCCACAGAGGAACCCTCTCACAGGTGGATACAAATGCATCCAAATCTTTTTAATCAGAGCCTGTAATTTACTTTTCCAGTCCTGAAGAGAAGACTCTCTCAAGTTAAATACAACTTTAATATTAAAATTGCTTTCCACAGAAGAGTGATTTCCAGGAGGAGTTAACTATAGTACTTGCCCAGTAAATATGGTTACTGCTGATTTAATCCAAAGAGTTAAAACTAAGGTTCCTCTTTAGAGGCAAGTTCTTCCAAGTCATCTGTAGGTAGACACATCAGCCTGGCTGGGATAGTAAAGCAAGAAACCTGCTCCTAATCCAAACACTCCAACTGTTTGGATACTGAATGTTTTATTTACAGCTCTCATTCCTTCTTCCTCCTCATTCAGTCCTTTTGTACCATCTCACCTGCTGCAGAGATAACAGCTGTAAGGCCACTTAAGGAACATCTGCTTATGGCAGCTGAAACAAATCTGTGGAAAGGAGAGTTACTAGTGAATGCCAATGGGAAATATCTTTGTATCAACAGTATCCACTGCCTGCCAAATTGCTTTCCATATAAACCAACCCCCTATATACTTTAGATCCACATAAAATAACAGAGATCTGATGAAGGATAACAGAGACACAGGTATTAGAAGCTAAAAAAGGCAAGGAAGTCTTATTCATAAGCCTACATTTTTATGATGTGGAGGTTTGGAGCAGCTGCCAGACAATGGGAGTTTAAAAAAAGCCTCTTGAACAAACAATAGTTGTATTGTGTAAGAATGTAACAGTAGCTAGTTAGAGGGAAGAGAGACATTCTTTGAGGTAGACTGCAGCAATCCCGAAGAGATTAAGTCAGGGCAAATTTGAATCCAATCCTGAAGCAAAAAAATGAGTCATAAGGAAGCTGATGAGTCACTTGAGCTTTATAAAACACATTCATACACAGCTGGCAGTCAAAAGTGATGTTATCTTGAGAACTGGAGCTTGAGAAAACTAAAAAAAAAAATGCATCAGTGAGAACACAAAGGGGGCAAAGAGCCATTTTAGAAGAGGCAGAGAAGAGGCAAGTTAAAGCAACACTGGCAACTGCAGTGAGAAGCAAGCAAGAATTCAGTCTCTGGAGCACTGGAGTGAGAGACTGTGCGAGCAGCACAATGATGTCAACAGGAACCCTTTGGCTTTGTCTATACTAATAAGTAAATGAGATAAGAGGCTGAGCCCCAAAGCCAAACAGCAAGGGCATGCTCCCATCTATGCCATTCCAAGGGCTTGCCCTCAAAACGTTTGTTCTAAGGGTGCTGTCTGCAACAACCCAGGACAGACTTGGTGAATGAGCAAGCAGTTAGGGTGAGCAGAGAGCTGGCTACCCTGTGCTGCCTCAAACCTCCTTGCTCAGGGATAGATACAAAGGTTGGGGCAGAGAAGAACTTACAGCACGATTCAGCTGGGGGAGTCTGAGCTAAGAGCCTTTGCCTCCCTGTATAACAGTACCAAAATCACAGCTAATTATTTGTCACTTCTGAGCCGGCCAAGAAGGGCAGAGTGCTCCGCTAGATTGGAAACAGCGGACAAGAAGCACCAAGCAAAGGCTGAGGAGAATAGAAAGCTGAGTAGCTTCCTAGGCAAATCACTCAGCAACTTAAGCTTGATTAGTAGTCATCATAGCACAAGCATCAAGATTTTAAACAGCCTAGGGTCAGACTGGGGATATAAGTCAAAGAAAAACTTCAGCAGTTGGACATGGAGGGACACAAAGCAAGCTAGTTTTTGCAAAGGCATAAAGACAAGGAGAGGAAATGTACCTTGGCTCTTGGAAAGACACCATCACCACATCTTCTGGAAGAGCCTTCCTCCTCCAGCACCATCATTGCATATCTGGTTCCAATCAGTTCAGCGATGGTTGGCAATGGCCATTTGGTAGGAAAGGGACAGTCCTAGGAACCAACAGAAGCTAAGCATCAGAGAAAGCTGAAGGAAGCACACATTTGAGGTGATCATCCTCAAAACCGGGTCTCAAGAAGCTCAAGAGCATTTCTTCCTAAAGCTTCATTCTGCTGGTATGGGCCCTATTAGCTGACACTTTCAGAGAAAGTACTGCTCTTACCAGAGAGAATTGGTACAGAAATACTGCTACAGTATTCAAGTTTAGACAAGAAATGAAACAGCTTCTTGATGCCTCATTAGGGAAGTAGGTCCCTTGGTCCCCTCCAAGCTCATTTCCATCTCCAGAGCCTTCCCTGGGCAATCCTAACCTTTGATGCAGACCCCAGCACAGGTAGCACACTGACCCCCACTCACCTAGGCATGGGATCCCTTCCCATGGCACTTGGCTGTCTTGCCTTCCCTTTCCCAGGGCCCACTATCCCCCACACAAATAGGGGGAGAAGAAAGCAGTGCTTTGATTCAGGTGTGGAGCCCAGGCCACACCTGCATCCCTACCACCCTGCTGAATAAAGAGATCACACAGTTGTGGTCAGTTTAGGAAATTGTAGGGAGGCAAACAGAAAGGAAGGAGACAAGGGCAGAGCCCACCCTGTCAGGGCAGAGCAGGGCTATGCCAAAAACCTAGCATTGCTTCTAGAGCAATCATGACTTCTGTATTGCAGGTATTTAGTCACTGACACTGTAGTTTCTGCATTTTGTCCATCATTTGTTCTGTTAGCACTTGACTGCAATTTAAAGGATCTTTGTGAATGTATCAGTCTAGACAGAACATGGGGAGATGGGGAAAGCAGGGCACTGCACCAAGAGCCTGCTTGAGCAAGCCCTGACAAGAACCTTTCAGGTAATGAAGTTTATTTTTCTCCTCATATGGAGGACTTTTACTTCATCTCCCTGAAGCTGGAAAAAAGAATCTCCACAGGGACACTACAGCATCCAACCTTGTCTAAATTGCCTGCAAGGAGACAACAATACCTCAAGTTAATATTAGTATACTGTAAGGGCTAGACCATGTGGTCATTACAGTTGTATCAGACTGGGCTTGCCAGCTCATGTGCAGAACTTACAAGCTCCTTGCTCTGAAGGGCACTCTCTAAAGATCTAGACCTTCTTCTGTATGGAGGGAGCTCCTGATGGCTGGAGTTCAGGGAAGAGACAGGTTTAATGTCTCCTAGGATGGGTCCACTTATGGGAGCACATGTGCAGTCTGCAGAGAGACCTGGAGAGCAAAGGAGAATTTTAGAGTGTTTTTAAAAAAAAAAAAAAAAGTCTGCTTTTAAATTTCCACCCCAAATGCTGAGCACTCAAGAGCACTACAGTGCTTTCAGGCTGTAGCAAGGCTTACACCTCCTCCTCCCCGCATCAGTCCCAATCACAAAAAGCAGAAGTTACAGTAATTACACCTGTCAGTAGGCAGTGATGAGTCTCAATTAGCACCATGTAGTTTAATACTAAAAAAAAAAAATTTCAAATGGTGCCTTTCCTGCTTGAAAAAGCAAAAGACTCATTTAACTCTCATTTAACTTTTGCTATGAATTCCAGTTAGGCCTTTGGGGAAACAGTATCATCATTTTGAAGCCTGTGTAGCTCCCGCAGCTTCAGTCAACAGAAGAGCTTTCTAAGGGCACCTCCCCAAACCCAGTGCTTGAGCTTCTTGTGGAAAGTGTCTTTTAGTGCTTAAAAGGTGTCTAGTGAATCCACCCTAAGGCTGTGACCACCCAGCAGGCCACTGTGCTTTCTCACCACCCTGTTTGGATGCACATCTAGGAAGACACTGACCTGTGCTAGGGCAGGTCGTTACAGATGACCTGGTTGAGGCAAGCAGCGTGCCAGAGGGAAGCAGGGGGGTTGCTTCCTGTAAGGCAAAGGACAAGTCATGTCTGCATGCAGGGGACATCAGCGCCAAGCCCACACATCAGAACCACCACTGCTAAGCAAGACCAGGATACCCACTGCCCAGAAATGATCCAAACTCAGTCAAAAGCACTGGGAAAAGACAGAGAAGTCCATGTGGTGCATTTAAGTACTTCCAAAAGGAAATAGCAAGTAGGTTCTCTCAACAAGGAAGTCACACTGGTCCAACTTCAGTTTCATGGGTTCTCTCTCTATCAAGTCCAGTGCAGATATTTGTCCCAAAGCTTCAACTGTTCAGAAGCCAGCTACACTAGAACCTTCCTTTACAACTCTCAGAGCACATTAGAAACATTTCCTTGATTTGAGCTCACACACAGCAACACTAGAGAGCAGTTCAAGAGACTGTGCCCCACTAACTGGTTTCAAACCTAGTGCTGTATCTGGGCACCCTTGTGTTTTAGTTTCTTTCCACTAGAAAAATGGAAATCCAAATCTGATCTCATTACAGTCTCTGCAAAAAAGTTCCCTCAAGTCTAGTAGTAGAGTACACTGCATGGTTCTCAAATACTGCATGTTCCTACAAACAGCACTGACTTGTGCAAATACAGCTAGGATTTTCTGTCTTTAAAAATTCATATCCATTTCCCTCAGTAAAGCAATTGCATTTCAGACAGAAATGTTTACAGAAAACAAAGATTCCTGTGTGTATGCCAGAGCATCTGTGCTAGACATGATCTGTTAGAGCTTAAGCTCTGCTCCACAGAATTTGACTATGCCTAGATTGAATCCCAGACACCAAGCAGTCAAGCTTTTCAGTCAATCCATGGAGTAAAGAGAACCCAAACGCTCCATATCCCAGCTCAGTGGCAATGGTGCTCTCCGTACACAGGCAGAACAGTGCACTAGTAAAGGTGCTTCCAAAAAACAAGCCATTGGGTGCCATTCCACATATACTCACACACCACATGAAAATGCAAGTGCATCTGGCATCAAATGCCTTGCTGCATAACGCAAGGAAGTAGGAGCACTTTGGGCCTATATTGTCTAAAATCCTATGCTTATGAAAATTGCTGCAGAATCAAGTTTCAGAGACCAAGAACAGGCCTTGTTTTTTGTAGGCTCCAACTACACCACAAAAAGACATGTTTACGTATAGTGTGAGCTTTAGTGAATCCAGAAGTACCTTTTCTTTTTTTAAAAAAAAAAAAAAAAAAAAAAAAAAAAAAAGACAAGACTGCCCATAGTAAGACTTGAACTTAATGTTCGAGGATGGTGTGTACCCAGGTCTAGTGCCTAAGTTAACTGTGCCTCTCTAGAGTCATTTCATGCAAAGCCTTACCTGAACTCCTGGTCCTAGCTGCTGTGGTAGAGTGTTAAGAATTTTAACCCCTGTACTGAGATTTTGAAGAGGTAAGACACTATTGCTTGGAGATTTCAAGGCAATATCTGGTGCCACAGGCATTTCTGAAGGGGAAGAAAAAACACCACACACACACACACACACACACACACAGTGTAAGGTTTTCTGTTGTGACAATGAACTGATGAACATTAAACCCCACATTAGAATTTACTAAGTTTTTTTCCTAACAGTTACATCATCTGTTTTAGGTGATGGCCCAAATCCTGTTCTTTAGTGGATAGCTATGCTGGACAGTCACTGTCTTTTTTAGTGGTACTGGTTTCAGCAGGTTTGGGGCTACCCAGGGCAGCAGACAGAAATTTGAATCTCCCTATGAAAGAATAAGTTGAAACACTTTTGAGTCTCAATAAACCACAAGCTGCTTTTCTAGGAGAGTATTCTTATGCCCTACCACCTGTGTCAACACAAAACTTGCATTCCTGCCTCCCCCGTGTTACACATGCTAGGGAAGAAAGGTGGGCTTTCATCTCCAAGGCAGCCTATTACTTTTGGTCAACACTGGATTCACACACATGTCAAGTCACTTGGTAGCAGGTGGAGCCCAACAGGTACCTTTGGGCCTGCTCCCATTTTCCTTTGGTGCCGATGGCCGAAGCCTCCGCAGTCGTTTTATTTCTGCCATGAGCTGTTCGTGCCAGCTGGGCTCCGGTGGCAGGCGCTTCTTCAGCTTCCTCTCCAGCACCTGCAGGCAGAGCAGAGCACAGGGAAGAGCCAGCAAAAAGCAGGACTGTCAGCAGGAACCGCTTTACAAGCGCCTCCATGGGGAGGAGGATGTCTGGAGCACACTGCCCTCACTCGTGCTTTCCACATCTCAGTTCTAAGTTTTGAGGGCATATGAGAAAAAGTTTACACAACGTGTTTGCTGTGGAATATTAGCCACTGTCAGATTCAAAGCTAACCCTGGTCAAAGTCTAGGAATATTTCAAGACCACAGAGTGTTCCAGATGGAAGAAGCAGCAGAGGAAGTAGGAAAACCAATCTCTTTCTCCTCTGAAGATTTGTCACCTCCCGCTTTCCTAGCCCCATGTATTAGCAGGCAATAATCTTTTCATGGTCTGCTCAAAATTTAACTATGGTTAATACAACCCTCTTCCAAATCAAATCAGGTAGCTAGGACATTAGCCCCTAGAAACCATTCTGGTAGCTCTAGAATCACTTTGTTTTGCCACCACCAGGTGCAGCACCCAGCCACTTACTGGTTTTAAGTGAGGCATAGGAGAAGTTGCATCAGCTCTGGAGCCCTTGCATTTTTCCTCAACGATCACCTGAAAGAACAGAAATGACACTTAAGAAGTTAAGTTATTCCTGTACTCCTCATTCCCTCTCCCATTCAGCAGCATAATGAGCAACAAGTCATAATTGTGAATGTAGGGGGTGAAAAGGATATAAAAAAAACTTAAGTAGGGAAGTATAGAAATTGCCTTTTTTTAAAAAAAAAAAAAAAAAAAAAACTGAGACAGCTTTGCTCACAACAAACTACAGGCAATCAGAAATACTACGCAGCTGTTTGGGGCTTGCACAGGAAGTGTACAGCACTCCAGCTCTGGCAGATCATTAAGAGAGCTGAGAAGCTGCTGAAAACAATATTGCACTTTGAGATTTTAATGCCAGGAGTGATCCTGACAAGCATCATGGTCACATCACAGACCTGCATCAAGCCCTGCACTTGCTGCAGAGGGAAGCACTGACAAAGGCAGCTGTACCTACATGGATTTAGCTGTCTTGATCACTTATTCTTACTTTGAGGCTGTGCTGTTTGCTTTCCTTGTACGTAAAACTTGAGAACACATGGGAGTGCAGGTGGAACAACACCACAGCTTTGGGGTACTTTCATTCATTAGAAAGTTAGACCACAATTTACTAGCAGCTTTAAAGTAGCTTTGCAAAAGGAGAAATCCTTGTTTAAAAGCCTTCTCAAACAGAGGCCTGACCAGTAGCACTCCATGCCTTCCTCCAGTATTTCTGGCTATATCTCTTTGGACTCGCAGCGTGCTGACCATAGCAAAAGAAAAATAAACAAAAATTCAAGAGCCAGTTAATCCTGCCACCTTGAGTTATGGTTCTGTACTGCACAGTGCAGTCACACTATTGTACATTGCAAACAGTACAGCTATGATGTACTGTCTCCTTTCCACTACTGCTCATTTATGCATTGATACCAGTTTTCCAGACAAGACTGACATGTCTCTGAAGACTGGAGCCAGTGAGGAAGAGCAAGAGTTGAGATTTTATAGGGGTGCATGGCTCAGCTGAAGCTGTTTAATCCCCTGCACTCCAGGGAACACTGACAACAAGCAGAAAAGCTGATGTCTAGCACGGTATGCAAAGTTTTCACTTTTAAAACATATAGCTCTTTATTAGAATTGTCTTATCTTCTGCCAAGAAACACGTTTGCAAAGCACTCCAGTGCCATGACATCTCATGCCAATGTTTTAGATCTGCTCATCACTCCCACCTCAAGCTCCAGCAAGCAAGCAGCACCACAAGCCTTTAGAGCTCACTCACCTCTGCAGCTGGGCACATTCACCAACAGTCAGTGTTGGAAGCCCCTACCACTTGAGTCAGCACAACAGCTGCCCTGAAAAAAGTACTCAGCTTTTCTTATCCTGCCTGAACTCCTGCAGCAGCCTCTGCCCGAGGCAGAGCAGAGCACTTGCTGAGAAGTGCTTTTACATTGCACACATCCCACATCAGCTGAGAAAGCAGGGAAACTAGGAAGAGGTGGCAAACGCTGCACACCTCAAGGAGTCTGGGGAGACGGCATCCATGGCAGAAAGCCCAAGCAGTCAAGGGGCTGTTTCATGGGGCCGTTTTGTGCAAGGCAGCTTAACTGCACCAAGGGAGGGAGTGCTGACCCCCACAGTGAGCGGAAATTTAGCATCCAGCTTCATAGAAGTTTGGCTACCCTGAGTCAAAGTTGCTGGAAACAAGGTACTTAGGAGGACAAACATTATGATCTAACACTGAGCTGAGAGGGAGCTTTAGGTGCTTCTGAACTCACAGAGTACCTTGGAGGAAGGGCTGTAAGACAGGCTTTTAAGAAAGCACCCCAACAGACACCACTCAGAAGCCAAGTAGTCAGAGCAGGTGGTTTCAGAGTGATGCACTGAGCCCAGTGACTCACCTTCCGAAGGGTGTACCTCTTATGCTGAATATCATCCGCCAGCATCTCATAGGGGGAGCGGACACGTCCCTGTGGAGGGGCAGGATGCCGAGGCGGCCCAGGGGCCTTGCGCAGCCTCACGCCGCTCTGCAGCTCACGGATGACAGCAGGCCACAGTGTTGCCTACGAGAAGAGGGCCGAGGAGTGGTATTTCCTCCCTCCCCTTAACATGATTTAGCAACCAAAGTCACTCAGAGATACACAGGTGCATTCTTGACACCCCCTTCAACACATTTATAGATTAACTGGAGATGTACAGTACCAGAACACAGAATTGCTTCTCTACGTCAGTTTACAGCAAGGGATCTGGAAGCTGGTTCCTCAGAATCCTTCCTGAATCTTTGTTAACTTAATGACTATTCTTCAACAAGACACTGTTTCTGTTACCAGCTAGCTATGGCTATCCCTTCTCTTGAAAAAGAGCTTGAGAAAGATCCTGCAAGGATGTCAGGTGCCAGAGTTTCAGAGCAGTGTAACCCAGGAAATACCAGGAAAGAAGTCTCAAATCTTACTACTAATATCCCCCATACTTTCACAAACTAATGCATGAAGGGCCCACAGATGAAAGGAGGCAAGGGGAAAGGATCTTGTACTTCAACCTTCCCAGCAGCCTATGTTAGCAGTTCCAGCCTGGAGACACAAGCCGACATCTGTTCATCCTGTTCCTCTATTAATACCTGTTTCCACAGGATGCTCAGGCATAAAGATAAACCAACAAGCGGGAAAGAGGAAAATAAAAACCAAACAACTCATTGGCATGTTTAGACAACATTGCAATGGAAGTGTAAAGTCAACAGCTTACCTGGATCCCAAAGGCAAGCCAAGAAAAAAAGCAATTGTATTATAAACAATGAAAGGGAAGCAAAACAGTTTAGAAAATTGCCTCAGAACTAAACTTCTGACTTAGACTCCCCTCCCTTTTCCACTTACAGAACAGAGCATCTTCACTAACCCTCTCGGCTATCTTGGTATAATGTCAGAAGAGCTCTAGGCAAGCGCTGGCTGATGGCTGCCTTCATGGAGGAGAAGGAGGTTTAGCTGGGGTGTTTTAGCCTGGCTTTGGAACAGTTTAGCTGAAATAAAAAAAAAAAAAAAAAAAAAAAAAAAAAAAAACACACAACAGCCATAAAAGTGGCCAAATAATAGCCACGTCTCCTGGGCTAGCATATTTATTCCATAGGAGAACACAAACATCCCTTACTGAAAGGCTAAGGGAGGAGAGAGCTGGACAAATTAACCAGTACTGGAAGCAATGGCTATGAACAATTTTATCCTAAATCCATCTTCACTTTCTAAAGTTTTATTTCACATGGTGATAGAGTTGTTCTGAAAAGTACCACCTGAGGAGACTCCTGTACTATAATGCTGCCACATTATTTTACAGACAAGACTGGCCTTCAGCTGGCCCTTTCAGAGCCATGTGTACATCCAAACAGTCTCTCCAGCACAGGAGATGTCATTTTCACTTAAACTTTTCTTTCTCTCCAAACTGAATCACTGCAGTTAATCTGCTTGGGCCATCCCAGGTACTACCAAACTGGGTTTAAGCTTCATATCACACAACATGCTACTCAAGGACAGGAGAGCAGAGAGGAAGGAGCACCTGCCTCCTGTACAATACTCCATGTCCACTGCATGCAGTGTTCATGTTCAACATGTAAGCAGTAAGATAGCTCTGTTCCTAAGAGATCTTAGCGCATAGACTTCAAGTGAAAGCTGCCTTACAACACACTTGGGCAAACTCTGCTGAGATGCTACCACTCTGCACAACATCAGGGTATGCCCTGTGCTTCAGAAAGCCCCTTTCATAGCAGCCAATATGAGAAAGTGGCCCATAGACAGCACTGGCTGCTTGGCACCAGTGAAGGCATCAGCTCCAGCCTGTGGGATCCCAGTGAAGCTGGCATCATCATTATTTTAAACTCAAAAGAGTCTGTCAGAACGATGCAATCAACTGCTGCTTAGGGACTTGGAAATGAGGCAGAGGATTTGCAACAGACATCCTGCCTTTGTAATTCACATCTCCTGCAGAAGCAGAGGCCAAATACATTGGCCTTGGGGCCACACAGCAAAGCCCACGTATTTATTCATGTATTCCCTGCAGAAAAGAACCATAGCAGTTGATGAGTTTGTGGTTTGGGATAGCTTGCCAGTTTATTTTAATAGATCACAAAACTGAGAATATGCCCAAACACACATTTCACAAACATTTTCATACGAATAGTTTGAGCATGCTTCAAAGCAAGTGCTATTTAGACAAAGGGAGCAAGTCCACAAGTCTCTCGGGGCTTGCCGTTTGTCTCCACAGACTCCAGACTACAGTGCATTTGTTTACGCTGGGCACAGCTCCAGCCAGAAGAGTTCTTTGCTTCAGACTGAGCCTTGACTCTGCAAGGCTATGGAGAGAAGAGAATAACTTGCCTTCTCTGCCCCAACCACACGGCCCAAGAACTAGGAAAGGACAGAATGAAAGGACAAGAAGCAGCAGTGAGCAGAACGGGGGGAGCCTCTCCCTCCTTTGCTGCAGTTCACACTGCAGGAACTGCACAGCCAGAGACAGGTGAATCTACTGCTCTTTAGTCCCCTCCAACATGGTCCAGCACAGAGCCCACACAATAACCGTGCACTGGTCCACCTCAGTGCTACCAACAGAGCAGTTTTATAGGAGCCGACAGTTCAACTATGGAACAGAGCAGCCTGCTCTTGGCAGGTATCAACTCCTGCCAAGGGACTGGAGCTCATTTAGCAAAGGAAACAGCCTGAATAACTACTTGTGGACACTTACTCCACAAAGAATGCCTCTAACTGCACTTTTAGAAGTGGTTTAAGTTGAACCACAAAGGCTCTTTGTGCAGAATAAGTGTCCGCATGAGGTAAACACATTTAACAGTAGTCTCACTCCCCAGCTTGTTTTACAGACAAGTCTTTAGCTACTTAAGCTCTTAAACAACCAAAGAAGTTTTGTTTGGGTGTGCTTGAGCTCTGTTTTTCACAGAAAAGTCATCAGAAAGAAATAATAGATTAAAAACACCCCAAACCCCTCCATAGTGGAAGAATTAAGTCCCTTACCAAGTATTTTTCCTTCTTCTGAAAGGGATTTTCCAGCAAGTGTTCAGTGTCCATTTTCCTCAGACTCTAGGTAGTGAGCATACAAGGCAATTATTATCTTGTGCTTTTCCAGTACCTTCCCATCCACCCATTTCAAGTTATCAGTGTTAATCTGAAAAGCCACAAGTCCTACAAATATTTGAAAGCCTATAGTCAATCTGGTGCAGACAGAAGCTTTCCATATTATGGAAGGCAGACCTTCTGCGACATGTTACATTTCTAGCATAAACCAAAAATTACTCTATAACTAGGTGAACATATGGAGGTGGAACAAGCCATGCTAATGATTAATGCTGAAATACCTCTTTTGAAGTCTGGATGATGGACAGAAGCTTCTGAAGTTCCATATATTCAGTAAAAAGACTCCTGCAGGTCCCCTTGTAATGGCTGGCAGCCTCAGAAGGCCCAGGCAAGCGATCCGCACAGATCTGAAATAGAACGCAGCTACTTAAGGGGGAGAGATCTCCCTGAAAGAAGAAGGGTTGTAGGCTACAGGGGAAAGGGGGAAAGAAGCCACAAGATTCAGTTTTCTCAATCTGTGGTTGCAAATAGCTTTCCTCATACCTCTTGCCCTCTTTTTAATATAAATGTATTTATTTTGTTCTTTCTGTTAAATGGAGAGGAACAAAGGAAGATGCCCAATCCTGTATGTACAGTAATGTAAGTAGTTGTGTTGGTTATACATCTTGTAACTGAGCACCCCCTGGAAGGGGAAAACCTCCAATACAGACATAGCATGACAAAGCACTACAGCTGGAGACATTTATCCTCATTTCTACCCTCCATCCCAGTAAGACCAGTGCATAGGTAATTTCTAATACCCTGAAGTTAAGAGTCAAGAGCAAACTAGTAGCTTGAGCTGAGACATTTAATACTGAGCTCTTTCAGAAACTGAATATTTGAACAACCAACTTTTTTCTTTACCTAGATCCTCCAAAGGATTTGATATCTAGAAGATATATATGGTGGAGGTTGTGCTCCCTAGAAACAGTTTCATATATCTTGACCTGTGGATCATCTTGTAGCCCAGACACTAAGGCTCAGTTTAGCCCTGGGGCCATGCCAAGTCACTTTCAAAAATCAGGCCTTAAAGGAATTTCTTTTCCCACACCTCCGATGTACAGCTACGGGAGGCTCAGTAACAAAGAGCTCCACAGACAGACCTGCATGAGAGCAATGCTCAGTCTTCCTGCTTAACTCTTTGCCAGTGAAACTTCAGGGCACTTTCCTAGATGCATATCTTCTAAGCTACCCAGCTTTTTCCCTGGAAATTGTTGGGCCCATTCACTAACAGCCTTGCCCTATCAACTCTTCTACAGCTGCTACATTGATTGAATGGAAAGAAGGAAACCTTGATAACATCCTGCAGGGTGACCACCAGTTTCATCGCCTCGTTGTCCAGCTTCAGCATGAGGGACAGCAGCTTCTCCAGGGGCTCACTCAGTTCTCGCTCCACCTGGCTGTCAATTCCCCAGTCCAGGGCTTCATAGATCACCACTCCCAAATACTCCAGCAGCTGTGGAAACAGGCCAAGGAAGCAGCCTAAGAGCTCTCACTTCCCCACCACATGCAGCCCTCATCACTGAGCATCTTTCTCTGGGTAAGAGGAACTCAAGAGGCAGCTAACTGCCCATCAGCTGGCCTGAAACACTCCCCAAATAAGCTGTTTTAAGATGTTAGGTGGCCCAATTTAGCACCATTAAGTGATCTGTCTTTTAAGATAGAAAATCCATGGGCTAATCCATAGTCAACAACATCTTCTGTGCACACTATTTCCTCATCACCATATTTGCATTTGAGTCTAGAGCTTTATCTCATTTTCCACAGAGCAGGACGCAGAGTCAGGCCCCCAGGCACCTGCTTCCCCGGAGCACAAGCAGGGGCACCATAATATGTTTTCAACACCTAGAAACCTGTGTCTCCAGAGCTAGCCTTCCACCACAGCAGGACGACAGCTGCACACGCGTGAAGCTGACGGCACCAGCTCACCTTCTCCTCTAACTGTTGAGTGTTGCCAACATCTGAAAGGGAGACAGGAGAGGAAAGGAATAAAGATAACTGTGCAGGGGTTGATCAACAGCTTCTCCCTAAGTATTTGAACCAAATGATTCACAAGATGGTCACTAGAAAAGGCAGGAGGCTGCACAGATGCATTACCACTCATCCAGGCCTTTGGAAAGAGGCTCCAGGAAAACAGCCACACAATAACACAGGAGGAAGTAGAAAAGCACTTCCCTATTTTCTCCACATTTTAGCTAGGGAAGAGCTAGGCACAGGAACAAACCTAGTCCCCTACCTGCACTCTTCTGATGGACCTTGAAAGAAGCAGCACCATCAGCGTGGATGAAGATGCTCCCGGGACCCTTGATGACCACAGCGTGGAGCGAGGGCTGCGGCCCCCGGGCCAGCTGCCTCATTTTACAGCAGCACTGGAAGCAGAGAGCCCAGGCCTGCTCCTCGCTCAGGGGACGCTCGAGGCATCGCAGCAGCTCTGCCAGCGACGCCCTGGGGAGCTTCTCCTCACACAGCAGGGGCTCCATCTCCACCACCAGGCACCTCCAAGGCCAGGAGGCTCCCAGCAGCCTTTTACCGGCTCTGCTGCTGGGTCACTCTCCCACGCGCCCCCTTCCCTGCAGGTGTGACAGATAAAGCTCATTTTGCTCTGCCTTTTTTTTTTTTAAAGGGACACGCTTAATGCCACCCTCTAACCTGTATCTATAGGAGAGCATGGGAAACACATAGCAAAGTGGAATCAAAAGAGACAGCGGGGTTTTTAAAATTCACACTCAGCTTCACTGTGATGGAGTATTAATGGGAACGTTACTGGGTGCAAGGTAGAAAAGAGCAAGCTCGGCCTCAGGCAGGGAGGGAAGGAAGCAGAAAACACCTCTGTATATTCAGGAGAGAAAAAACCACGGGATCTCTTCTCCAGAATAACTACGGATAAGACAAGAGGAAATGGCCTCAAGCTGTGCCAGGGGACGTTCGGGTTAGACGTTTAGAATTTCTACCCAGAAAGAGTGGCGAAGCCTTGGAAGAGACTGCCCAGGGAGGCGGTGGAGTCCCCACCAGGGTTCAACAAACAGCCAGATGAGGCGTTTAGGGACGTGCTTTAGCAGACAGGGTGGAGATGGGTTTGCGGTTGGGCTCGATGATCTCGAAGGTCTTCCCCAACCATAACGATTCTATGAGTTCCAACCATATTTTCCAACCAGCTACGACTCTATGAATCCCTCAGCGCGGCGGGCAGCAGGTCTACCCGCGCCGGCACGTG
>VZSV01000025.1:2587456-2597909 GCA_013398735.1 Nothocercus julius
GACGGCCTCTCGTGCGGCAGGTGGAGCAGTGCCTGGGCCGCATGGAGCGCGCGGAGCTCGCGGCGTGCGTGGACACCCTGGCCGCGCTGCTCCCCCAGTGAGTGCCCCGTCCCGCGGCGCCTCCCCCGCGGCAGCCCGGGCGCCCCGCGGGCGTCACCTCGTCCTCCTGTGGGCCCAGCAGGAGCAAGCGCCGAGGCCAGGGCGAGTGCTTGGTGCCCAGCCAGCCCGTGCTGGAGACAGTCGCTCTGAAGGTCCTGGGAGGCTGCAAGCTCATCGTGCGTCTCCTGGAGTGCTGCTCCAAAGCCTTCCTGTATCCTTTTTTCACCATAAAACCCCCCAAGCGCCTGTGAGAGCGAAGGCGGGTCCGCTCCAGGCCCCGTGCTGCTGATGGACCCAACCGCGCGGTGCACGGGAGCAGCCCGAGTTCCTTTGATAGCCACACATCTTCTCAAGTTATTAGGGAGGCACCTCGGGCCGTTGGCTGGCTGCTGTTTTGGCCTTGAGCAGCCCAGAGTTTGGCTGCTCCTCTCCCAAATTATCCAGGATATTACCTTGTGAATTGCCTCCAGTTGGTGTGTTCGGCAAGGCTCATTAGGTGCTGTTTGTTGTTTAAGCTTAACGGGTGTAATCTCCAGCTTGTCGGTTAAACATCTCTGCTCGGAAGAATTCATACTTTTGAACACCGTGGCTGCGGGGCTGCTGAGCCGGCTACGGTTTGTGCCTTCACAAGTCTCTCTTGTTTGTTGTCTGTCTCTGACATGCCTGTCAGGTAGGAGAGCTTCTAATTACACCTTGCTGCTGAGTGAGCTTTTTTCCAGTTGGGAGACGAGGGAAGGATCTGGGAAATGAGAGGTCCTTCCATCCCTTTGGACTCGATTCCAGCACAGGAAGAGTGGAATAACTGGAGGCTTCCTGCGCGCTCTTTTGGAAGGCTCTGTACTTGGTTCACTACAAACCTCATGCAGAGAAGTTTGTACTGCAGTGAGCGCTGATGCGGGTCCTGCCTCGCGGTGAGGCGGGAGGGCGGAGGTAAAGCCGTTCCCTAACACTGCTCAGTTTTCCAGGGAAGTCCTCGTTCCTGTCTCTGTCGGTCCTGCGGAGCAGCAGTGGGAAAGTAACTGCTGGCTGTAGCTGAGGAAATAACAGCAATGCGCACAAAAACTCATTAAAATGGTGCTTGACACAACAAGTGGGTCCTTCTCCAGGGCATGTGAAGAAGGAGACTGTGTGGGCATCAGTGCTCGTGCAGCCGCCCTGAGCTGGTACCCGCTGCTTTTTGAGGAGTATCTCCTGTTGAATGATTTGGGTTTGGCCTGGGAACCCGCTGAGCCGCAAGGCTCTAGGGGAGTGGAGGGGCTCCCAAACTGGGCTTATTAGTTAAATGAATCCTATGAATGTTGCCTCAAAGATGGAAGGCATGCTGACATGAGGAGCTCAACTGGAGAAAACGTGCTGACAGGGTGTAAAAGGAAAAGCTCATACCGAGGGGGGCTGAGGGAAGAGCTCCTTGGAATCATGTCCACAGGCTCCTTCTGTCACGCTGAAGGTGGCTGCTCGGGGAGCACAGGCCAGGATGGCCTTGCTAGAGATGCTCTGCACTTTGTGCCTTTCCCCCACAGGATTCAGTATAGGTGGGTGCTGCAGAGCCTCATTTCCTTGTATGAGGTGCTGTGGACATCGCTGGACCTCGTGTCGAAGACCCAGCAGATGCCTTACATCAAGGAATTTACCTTCCCTTCCGACATCAGCGAATTCCTCGGCGTTTCTGTCTCTGCTGAGGTGAAGAAGATGGCTAAATCTCCTAAAGCCACAAAAGCTGCCAGCTGGCTGAAGAAGCTCTTCCCAGCAGTGCCAGAGGCAGCGCCAGAGGCCCAGAGAGATTTGGTGACCCGCACAAGCATCGTGGAAAACAAGAGCCTCCTGTGCCCCACAGACATCGGGAAGCCAGTTGTGGCCGCCAGAGCCAGCAGAGGTAGAGCGTTTTGCTGCAGCACTGCTGCCTTCTGGCATCTCAGAAACTCCGCTTTTTTCCCCAGGAGCTGAGCTCTTCTGCCACCTACACAGTGCTGTCCTGGGACAAGCTCCCCTTTTCCATCCTTGGACGAGGAGGAGCGCGCTGTCCTGCAGCGATGTCCTTGCAAAGCTGCAGATGCTGCCAGCGGTGCTGTAACAAGTACAGCTAATGGATCTGCTGGTAGTCAGCAGGGTTTTCCTGCCTCCTTGTAGACAGGCCCTGAGGATAGCGAGGGCAGCAGAGAACTGCCAGCTGTTCTCTTGTCTACATGTGTCCTGGCCCTGCTGCTGCTGGGCTCTCCCAGGCAGCGACGGGCATGGGAGGCTCCTTCACAGCCATTCGTAACTCACTGAGTCCATCCTTATCCGCGGCCAGTGGCCCTGGGGGATGAGCACAGTCGCTGTCCCCTTCTTGCTGCTTGGAGGTGTTGAGCACGGGAGGCTGCTGACAACGGCAAGACACTTAGCTGTCTCTGTGGGAAGCTGTGAGACTGCCTGTGTTTGATAACAGCCATTCTCCCCCTCTCTCTGTAGGAAAGCACCCTGGGCTTCATGTGAAGAGCTTGCTTAGACCATCCTGGCGCGCAGCCCAAGAGGTTTGTGTGTGCAGAACCATTTTACACCAGTTCTTACAACTTTAAAATACCCTTAGACTCAAAACATATTGAAAAACATATGTGATTGAAAATGTCCCCTTCTCCCCCAGTCCTACCTACTGCTAGAGCACACGCTGTCTTTTCCTTAGGTTGGCTTTTCTGACCAGCTACGTCAGCATGGAGGCTTTGCATTGAATGAATCTTTTGTATGAGTTTGAGCAGGTCTTGGTGGCTCAAACGAAGTACAGCCCTGGAGAGCTGTTCTTTATTTCACAAGAGCAAGTAAATACTAGACAGGAATACAAGTTTTAATTGTCGGCCTCTTTTTGTATTCCGGTAAACAAGACTGCTCTCCTGCTTTCTCCTTATCAAGTAAAAAACGTTGTCACGGATACCTCAATGCTGTGCCCCTCTCCAAGAGGGAATATCAGGTGTGTTGTGTTTTTCAAGAGCTACCTTCTTCTATTTGGCTTTGTTTCAGGATATAAGCATCACATCAACACCTTCTAAAGCAAAGTCGGTGTCAGTTTGCGCTCACATGGCAAAGTCGCTGCGTATCAAACCTGTTGTGCGGATGTTTCAGAAAGCCACCTCTTTCGGGGAGCTGTCAGAGGCACTCAGAGAAGCTATTCTGTGGTGCAAAGGCAACAAACTCAAATCAGCAGCTTATTTTCTGCGTAACAAGTTACTGAAAAGCAACCGGCTGCACCACGTGGAGGCTCAAGGATGCAGGTAACTTTGTATGAGTGTGGGGTTTCTTGGTCTGGCACTTTGCATTTTAATAATGTGTATTTTGTAGAGAAGTGCAACCCATTTTCTTAATTTTGCACGTGATCAATAGTTACGGCCCCGAGGCATTCCAACATGAATATGTGGGATAGCATCAGTCATTGGGGCTAGGATTGAAAAGGTGAACAAATTTGTTCTGAACGGCTGCTGAATTCATGTTTTGTGCACCTTCCTCCCTAAGCTTGCAGAAAAAGCTTTGCTGTGTCAAAACATCTGTCTGCAAATACCTCCTCTGTGGCTCTCAAAACGTTCGCCGGCCAAAGCCGTACCGCGGGGCAAGGCTCTGCCACGGAAAGATCAAGTGGTCCAAGCGGTCTCAGAAGACTCCAAAGGCAGCTCAGCAGGAACGTCCTGAGCTTCCTAGAGCCTGCGAGGGCAGCTCTTCCTTCTTCCTCCCAGTTTTCCATGCTAGGTCTGTGGGTCATGAAGGACGTCCTGATGCTGACAGAGCCGCTGGAGAACGAAGCAAAGCGGGGCCCCCTGCGCAGCCGCTGTTGGGAGCAAAGCCCAGCTCCATGCTGAGAGAAGCTGCTGAGAACATGGATATCGATTCCATTTTTGCCACAATGGGTGTCTGAGCTGGGCTGGGACTAGGAAAGGGGTTAAGTCATTCTGAAGTTGTTTGCTTTTTTTCTAATAAAAATTCTCAGAACCCCTTATAGCAGCCTGGTTACTCGCACCCTGAATTCTACTCAAGTAGAGCTGTACTGCTAAGAAAGCAATAATTATGTTAAACTAAGATTTTTGTCAAGTCTTTGTCTGCCCTTTGTTATGGAGGAGCGTCCCAAAGAGCAGCCCCGCCAGCATCTTCTGGACTAGCCTTGTCCAGGAACAAGAGCTTTCAGTTACCTCCAACTCAACCATCCCTTCCCCTTTTCCCCAGCTTTAGTGTGGAGCGCCTGCCTGAGCAGGGCCCAAGGCAGGAAGCCTCAAAGGGCAAGAAAACCTGGCACAGGTGAACTCCCTGTTCCTAGGGAGAAAGGAGAACAAGACAACCAAGACTAAAAAACCCCCTCCCTACCCGAGTAAGGATATGTGATCATTACCACTAAGAAATCCACTTTATGCAACTTACGAGAGAATTCAGTGGTGTAATTATTTTAGTTATGAGGAGGGGGCATGAAGACAAGATGTTTTATTCACAGAGCACCTAGGGAGCAGGGCCAGGAAGGAGAGCAGAAGTTCAAATGACTTGTGCTTGAAGGCTCAGGTTGTCCAGTTATCCCTTTTCTAGGGCTCCTGTCACGGGACTATCTAATAGTGACTCAAGTAGGTGTAAAGAATCAGCTCTCATTAGCCTTCTGGATACCTGACAATGTAGTCCTACCTCAGACAGACTTCTCACCATTACAAGAACATTTACAGCTTTCACATTTCTTGAATTTCAAAAAATGGTATAAAACACCCAAATATACCACATACAATCAGGTCACGCTCTTAGGCTTGAATACTTCTGAGTACAGGCTGAGAGCCAAGACAGACATCCCAGCACTGGTCTCCATCCTGAAAAAAACCCTCCAACAACGCACATAAATTCCCTGCTTTGGGGCGGGAGGTGCCCAGCACGCACAGGGAATCAAGACCCATAGTTTGCTTCATCAAAGGCCTTCCTGGCTCGTTTCAGTTCTTCGTTCATAGTGAGCAGGTCCTTAACTCTGGCAAACTTGCGGGGGTCCTTGCGGATGAGAAAGACGATGTCCTCGACCTGCACGCGGCCCTGCCGCCCGATGGACATGGCCTTGTGTGTCTGATGGAGGAAGAGCAGAGGGTTAGCAGAGGTCGAGCTGCACCTTTGACCCCTAGGGATTTTTTTCCAAGCTCTCAATTCCCTTGCATTTCTTGTCACTTTACAAGCAAAAGCTAAGCAATTTGGGGATCTGGGCACTATGACCCTTGTCACAGAGGCACTTTTTTGCCAGTCAGCTATTGCCAGCTCAGACACCTGCACCTGGCATGTACTGAATTAGGGTTTTAGCCTACAAAAAAAATAAAACCTTAACGGGAATCTCGAACCTGCTTTTAGCATCCTGGGAAAATGCTTTCATCCCTTTTTGCTGAGCTGTGTTAAGCTACCTACATCTTCTCCTGTTGTCTACCCAACCACAGGGGGAAACGATAGTGCATACAAAAAAAAAAAAGCCAATAACAGGGTTTTTTTCCCATTTCTTTTTTTTCTTTTCTTTTCTTTTTTTTTTTTTTTTAATCATAACACCTAAGTGGCACTTACCATCTCCGTGATGAACTCGATTACGAGATCCTCGAGGATATCCACGGACTCGGTGTAGGGGTTCTGGTCATCCCCGAATCCGTACATCATGCAGCGCACTGCGCGGAGAAGCGCTCGCCATCGCCATCGCCATCGCCATGGCCACCGCCGCCCCCGGGCCCGCCCGGCCCCGCGCCCCGCGCCCCGCGCACTCACGCTCCTTGGAGAAGAGCCGCTTCCTCCGGCCCTGCCCGCCGTCCAGGCCGCCCGCCGCGTCCTCGGCGTCCTCCTCGAACTGGTGGGGAACACGCGGCGCCCGCGGTCAGCGCGACGCGACGCCCCCGGCCCGGGCCCCGCCGCTCCCGGCCCCGCTCACCGGCGCGTCCTCCTCCTCGTCCGCCATCGCTGCTCGCCCCCGCCCGCCGCTTCCGCTCGCGACCGGACGGATTTCCGGCGACCCCGACGCGCCACGGGCCGGGGGCCGCCATCTTGCTGTACGGCAGGGGCGCAGCCCGCCACCCCCGAGGTGCCGGCGCCCCCGCGAGCTCGGGAAAGGCAACGGAGGGGGAAAAAAGGGGAAAGGGAAGAGGCAGGCGCCTGTGCGCAGCGGGGGTCAGGTCTGCCCCTCCTTCCTGCTGCTGTTAAGGCAGGAGTGGAAGCCCTGAGGAAGGGAGCTACCTGAACACGATAAGCTGAGGAAAAGGAGTACTGAACAGGTGTAAACATAAGATAATCCACGAGAAAAACAAACAAACAAACAACCACAACAAAAAAAAAAACCCCTTTGGGAATCCATCAGCAAGCTGAGCAAGGAGGGAGAGATGGCACAAAAGTGCTATATGACGAGGAGCTGAAGCCTGGCAAAAGCAGCGAGCTGGTCACTGAAACTCTGGCAGCGTTCAGGAGAAGCAGTAGGACTGTTCTTTATAGTGAGAAACCCCAAAGGGAAACACGCACTTAATGAGCCCTGGAATTAAGGGAAAGAAAGGCGTTGGATGTTCAGCCTGTTCAGTCTCAGCTCTCCTGACTCCACGGCTGGAGCATCGCACAGCAGCGCCGAGACGGCCGCTCATTCCCGCCAGCACGGCAGCTTCCCACGGCCGCAGCTTCAACAGAATCCAGCGGATGGAGCTGACCCTTCCATGAGCAGCCGGCCCTGGCTGGCCGTGCGCGCTCTGGTAGCTCCCGCAGACACTGCTCAGGGGCTGCCGTCACCCGGCGTTTGGCACGGGACTGGCGGTGGCAGCCGCGCGTCCCGGCGGTGTCCATCCCTCCTCGTGCCGGTGCCAAGCACAGCTCAGCACAACTTCCCCTAGGCCAAAGAACAAGCAGACTGTCAACCACATACCCTCTTACGGCTCTGCAGCAATCCTTGCCTTCTGTGGACATCCAAATAAACAAAACTTTTACTTAAAAAAAAATATATATATATATATGTCTTACGCTGTTAGGTCAAAAGATGTCAGAGAAAGGAGAGGCAAAGGGACCATACACAAACTGCTGAACCAATTTTAATGAAATACCATTTCTCAAAGGTGAATACAAAGGTAGTAGAGCAGAACTGCTCTGAAATTTTTGAAAGAAATTTGGAGAATAGATGAACTTCCCCCCAGAAGCTTAAGGGGAGATTATTTATTTACTTGTTATTTTAATTACTGCATGTGCGACGGGGAAGGGCCCTCCTGACAGACATCCCACACTGCCTCGTCGTACAAGCTCCTGTCCGACTGCAGAAGTGGCCTCGAGATGTAAGGTTACTGCTACCCCTTTCAGAGTCTTTCTGATACTGTAACTGCCCAGGTTGAGTGTTCCCAGTACAGAGACCCGTATGTGCTCTTAGCCAGATACAGCTGCTGTGGGACAAAGTTTTGCTGGCTGTTGCAGCACCCCTAAAAATACAGGGCCTCACTATGGTGCTTCAGCTCCCAGTGCGGAAAGATGAACGTAACAAAAACGTGTCTCATCTCTGGCAGTTCAAAGTGCAGTGGAGGAGCTTCATGTTGGATCTAAAACTAGGTTTTAAATCAGCACTGACTGAAGATAAAATGCAGAGACAGCTCCCTTAGGATGTCATTCATTTATCTCGCTCAGTCCCAAGCAACAGCAATCAAAAGGCAGATCCCATTAAAGATGTTTCCGTTCCTTCATCTGCTTGGAATGGGGACAACTTGGTGTGTACAAGCATGTGTGCTCCCACGCTGCGCCTGTTGCACGCATGGAGCAGAGGACGCGGCTTCCCAGACAGGACTCTCCTAAAAACATCTTCTTAAATGAAGTGTTGGCCATTTCTGCCTCACACAGTAGGCAGCTAAACCAGCCGAGACTGGTGAACTTCTTAACATCGCTCAAGTAAATTTGGCAAGCATGTTTTCTTTTTTAATATTAGAGTTATTAATCAGAGTATTGGACTCTCTCTAGTATCCTAAATACAGCATGGTGGAGCGAGGGAGAGGAAATGCTGTATTAAAACCCAGCTCCTCTGCAGAGTTGTGTTTTACCCTTCCTGGCACAATCCTATAGGTTCTATGAAACCATTTGACAATAAAGTGCATTCATGTGCAGTGCAAATTTCCTGAATGATGAGTTTGTTAAACAAAAAGTTTATTCTTACAAATATTAACAAAGAAGCTTATCTAAGTTTACCTCCCTTTGCTGTCCCCCCTTCCCCCCCCCAAAAAAAAAACCCTAGCACTTCAGGTTTTACCAAAAAAAAAGAAAAATTAAAAATGGTACCTCTTGTTTTTCAGATGTGCTGAGCAGATCAGGATCTTTTCAGTTGCCCTCTACAACAGGCAGGTTTCCAGTAACATGGGCAATGAAACACCTTAGCAAGTGAACCCCTGAATACTTCAGCGAACTATGGAGACAAAGGGAGACATTCAGGGCCTGATGTTGCTGCACCTTGGCCTCACACAACCAAACTCATTGCTCACCATTTCAGGTAGTTTGCACCACAGTTTAATCCAGTTTAGCTACAGGGAAATGGCAGCAAGGCAGGTTACCTGACCAGGAATAGCTGAGGAAAGCATCCCTGAGTTTTCTCCTTCACAAACTCCTGGATCTCCAGTACATTCTTTAACAATACTCCCTTGGAAGCTCGGTCAATTTTTGTTAGCACCAGCTGTATGGATTCAAGAAGGAAGGATTGACAGAAAATGACTATTTTGCTGCTGGCCTAGAACATTTCTGAGAGTGCTTCACCTGACAAGGCAGGTTGAAAGCTCTGCATCTTATTTAAGTGGAAAAACGTTTCAGCACAACTCATTTGAGCACTTCTATAGCCTCCATAAGGACCAGACCCTTTCAAGACCCTAAAGCTGAACACTGAAAAAGAAGTTTTAATTTTAATAAATCAAGCCAACCCCCCTCAAAAAGCCCAAGATAATATATATATTTTAGGTGTATTTTATTAACAATAAGGAAATGTGGGGTGGCAGAGGATGATACTACTACTGGAAGAGGACATAACTTGCATAAATAAGCTAATGAAGAGAGCACATGCCTTCACAGATTACCAGTGGCTTATAAGCAACACAGGTTATGCTGCCTCTGCCGTTTCAAGAGTGCAGCGTTACTTACCACGTAAGGAATCCCAAACTCTTCCAACATCTCTATACCGATATGATCCGTTTTCTGGAGTCCGACTACTCCATCCACTAATAAGAAAGTTCTCTTCAAGCTGCCAGAAATACAGGTAACAATGACCACAACTGTTACTTCATGGCTATTGTGCTCTTTCCAAGTACACAGGCAAGAACAACTAACGGGATTTGGAGACAGGACGAGCCCAAATAAGCCATACATAGGAGCTGAGAGGGTTGGTGCAGAGCAGCGCCTTACTCTGATATTTTGGTCTCCCTAAGCATGAACGAGAACCTCAAACCATGGCAATCGCCACGGAGGACCCCAGGGAAATGACCTCAGAACTAGGCAGAGGCACTGCCTGAAGTGCCTTTTTTCACCCAGTTACGCTGCACACAGATGCCGCGTACAACGCCCAGGCTCCCTTGCTCTGCGGAGGTGAGGTTAAGTTGCGGCGCACGCGGGGGCTCCCTTACTTGGGCCGTCCCTGCAGGTAGGCCTCCACCATCTCCACAAAGTCCTGCGGGGCGCGGTAGCCGTACCCTGGCATGTCCACCAGAGTAAAATACTTCCCTACGTTGAAGAAATTCATCTTCTTTGTGTGGCCCTGGGGAGAGAAGATTCACCAAAAAAAGGATGAGCATGGAGAACAGGGTTTAAAAAGTTGCTTTAAACAGTAGACAAGACCAACATAGGGCGGAGATGCCTTCCATGGAATCATTATGGCTGAGGAAGGCCTTCAAGATCATCGAGCTCAACCACCGCAACCCGTCCCCCCCGTGCCTGCTAAGCCACGTCCCCAAGCGCCGCCTCTACAGGTTTCTTGAACCCTGCCAGGGATGGGGACTCCACCGCCTCCCTGGGCAGCCTCTTCCAGCGCCTCACCACTCTTCCCTACAGACGTCTCTCCTAGTATCTAACCAGATACAGAACACGCCTGCGCCGTCCCCACTCGGAGAAGGCACCAAAAACACTCTGGTTGCTCCCACAACGGTTTACACGGCGGCGCCCAGCGCGCCAGGCACCCCTACTCGCCCGGTGAGCCGGGCCTGCCCATGGGGCACACGTGGCCACTTGCTGCCCCAGCCGCGCAACCGCCGGGCGCCCCAGCCCCGCGGGGCTCCCTCGGGCCCGTCCTGGCGGCCCCACGAGAGCGCGGCCACTTACGGGCGTTTTGGACACCCTGACCTCCACGCCGTCGGGGCTGAGCGAGAAGAGCGCGCGGATGAGCGAGGACTTGCCCACGTTGCTGCGGCCCACGAAGCAG
>VZSV01000025.1:2608350-2646195 GCA_013398735.1 Nothocercus julius
TATCATCAGCAAACTTGCTGAGGGAGCCCTCTGTGCCTCCATCCAGGTCAGTGATGAATAAATTGAACAGGACTGGGCCGAGGACTGACCCCTGGGGGACACCGCTAACCACAGGCCTCCAGCTCGACTCCGCGCCACTGATCACCACCCTCTGGGCTCTGCCATCCAGCCAGTTCTCAGTCCATCTCACTGTCCACTCATCTAACCCATACTTCCAGAGCTTGCTCAGAAGGATGGTGTGAGGGACAGTGTCAAAAGCCTTGGTGAAGTCCAGGTAGATGACATCCACTGCTCTCTCCTCATCCATCCATCCAGTCATTCCATCACGGAAGGCGATCAGGTTAGTCAAGCATGATTTCCCCTTGGTGAATCCATGCTGACTACTCCTGAGCACCTTCTTATCCTCCACATGTTTGGAGACAACTGCCAGGATGAGCTGTTCCATCACCTTTCCAGGGATGGAGGTGAGGCTGACTGACCTGTAGTTGCCTGGATCCTCCTTCTTGACTGGCTTTCTTCCAGTCCTCCGGCACCTCCCCTGTTCTCCAGGACCTCTCAAAGATGATGGAGAGCAGCTTAACAATAACATCTGCCAGCTCATGCAGCACTCTGTGGTGCATCCCATCACGGCCCATGGATTTGTGGCTGTGAAGTGCTCTCTGGCTCAGTCCTCCTCAACCCAGGGCAAGTCTTCCTCCCTCTAGACACCTTCTCTTGTTTCCAGGGTCTGGGATTCTAGAGGGCTGCGCTTGGTAAACACCGAAGCAAAGAAAGCTTTCAGTAACTCTGCTTTTTCTGTGTCTTTTGTAACCAGGGCACCCACCCCGTTCACCAGCGGACCCACCTTTTCCCTATTCTTCCTTTTGCCACTGATATATTTGAAAAAGCTCTTCTTGTTATTTTTAACATCCCTTGCCATATTTAATTCCAGTACTGCCTTAACTTTCCTTGTCACATGCCTGCATTCCCTGACAACATTCATATATTCCTCCCAAGGGGCCTGTCCTTTTTTCCACTTTCTATATAATGCCTTTTTCTACTTGAGTTTTGCCAGCAGCTCCTTGCTCATCCATGCAGGCCTCCTGCCCCCTCTGCCTGACACTTGCACACAGGGCTTCACTGTTGCTGAGCGTGGAGGAGGTGCTGCTTGAACACCAACCATCTCTCTTGGGCCTCCCGACCTTCTAGAGCCCTAGCCCATGGGATTCTTCGAGGAGGTCTCTGAAGAGGCCAAAGTTGGCCCTCCTGAAGTCCATGGCTGCAAGGCTCCTTACAGCCCTGCTCCCTCCTCGTTGGATCCTGAACTCCACCAGCTCATGATCACTGCAGCCGAGGCTGCGCCCGACCTTCACATCTCCAACAAGTCCCTCTCTATTTGTTAGTACAAGGTCCAGTAGCCCACTCTCCTCGTTGGCTCCTCCGCAATCTGTGTTAAAAAGTTATCATCAACGCACTGCAGAAACCGAAAGGACTGTTTGTGCAGGAAAAACAAGATAAAAACAACTTGAGAACCTGTTTCTTGTGTTGACTTCTCATTTCATGTGTATAAATACATGCACAAAGAGGCCGAAAAGGGCATTTATTGTTTCCCTGTTCCAGATAGAACAAGACTGGATTGCTTTAGAAACCCCTTATGAAGAACAAACATCACTGCTTCTGCCCTCCACATCCTTGAAGTAACGTGCTGGAGTGTAGCGCATTGTGAAAAATAGGCCTGTCCTGATGGCTCTTCTGGGGGGTGTGAGTGTTGGCACAAGTCCTCATTTTAGTCCAAGGGAGGGGTAAATGTCGTACAGAAACTAGAGTTAAAAGCAAGAGACATCCCAGCCTGCCTTCTCAGTCTACATTTTGTTATATTAATGGGATACAAGCATAACAAAATGCCGTTGCTCTATGGGTGGTTTTGTGCCACAAAAATAAATAAATAAATAAATAAAAAATAAAGGCACTAAAGTTCCCACTACCTACCCTACTGCTAGCAGGTTGTTCGCACCTCCACACCATCTCATTCCTCAAATCTGCACAAGCCCGCGTGGCTACAGACCATGTTAGGGAACACAGCAGGCTGAAATGAATCCACTTCACAGTCAAATATACCACAGGATTGTCATAGGGCGGGGGAGGAAAGGAACAGCCAGAGCAGAGAAAACTAGGACATCTTTGCTTAAGCAGCAGAGTCTGCTTATTATTGCCTTAAAAGTTGATGATGCTGCAATGGAAGTGTGAAGATGCATCCCAGCTAGAGGCAGTAGCTCTATGGTGGGAGATAAACTCCAGTACAGATTGCAAGGGAAGACAGTTAACCAATTTTAAGAGCTCTTCTTATGTCTAAAGGTGAATAAACTACTGATACTTTCTTTACCTTGCTATTTGAAATCTCCCCATGCTGCCACAACAACTTTCTCCAAAAGCAGGTTTAAAAGCTGTTCATTTCTGTCCCATGACACCTTTAGGCCTTGGCAGAAAACCACCCTTTCATGCAAGGGTCTGAGGCTCTTAGCTACTTGGGGAAACACTGGGGCCACAGTGATAACACCCTGTCAGCAGTAGTGGATGAGTATATTTCCTCCTGTTCTCTGCTTAACGCTTAACATCCAATATAAAATTTATCTTCAGCCAGCTGTGTGAGAAGTGACAAAGTCGCCGTCACAGTATCTCTTTCCACAGTGCTTTCCTAGGCTCTCAGAAGAGGAAACTCGGTGCCATGAAGATGGCTCTTGAGCTCCCGGCAGCTAATCACTAGGGAGCAGGCAGGCCTTGTGGAGCGGGCACGGCGAGTAGCGCTGCTCCAAGCTGAGGACACAGGGACGAGTTCCTCTGACGCAGCTAGGCAAGAGGTCAACAAGTGTAATGAGCCTTCATGCTCCTTGCTGTTGGAGCAAGGGACAAGTGAGACTACCCGTTAGCGGCTATTGAAGCTATGAGGCTGTGGGAACATGTACCTGTTTGTTTTTGTTGTATCCATCCATGACTAGATAACCAACAAAAAAAAAAAAAAAAAAAAGAAACAGCCCCAACAACTGTTTGCATCTCCATATTGAGACTTGCCAGTTGTTTCTTCGGGGCTTTTTGGTGTTTTATGTAGCCTGATATGTTCTGTAGATTCAGGCTCTTTTCAAAATACTTTAGGCAGAACTTCTTATTTAAGAAATCTTTTGATGAGAAGTTCACTACTCAGAGACTGTACATGGAACTGTGCTGCTTCCCTCCATGTAACACTGAAGACAGGAGGCCATTTTGGAGCCAACTGCAAATCCATGTGGCTGCTCCGGGCCTCTCTGCCTGAGGGACCGCAGACCCAGGCTAAGGTGTAGCCACCAAGGTCCATTAACAAGACATACCAAAGTTGGATGACAGCAGTGTACAAGTCATTATCTGACCAGCCAGGAGAGACAGTCTCCCACCAGGGCCCCTCTCAGCATTCAAAGTCCAAAAGGATCTAGCTAATCACCTAGGGTTCAGTAAAAAGTAGAAGTGTCCCACAGTGAAGACAAGTGATATAGACTGTATAAACAATATTCTCACTCACTTCACATGATGCTGTTCAATGTCACCAATACCTGTCTGATCCATAATACTGGCTGCTGAGGTCCTGAGCACACCAGGGGCGGCAGCCTCTCTCCCTGGAGTGGTTGGCTGCCCATGCCCAAAGCCAGCTCTGATACGGTACATTTGGGTAACTGTGGGTCCTGCTACTACAAAGCATACTAAGTTCTGAGAAAGAGCTGCAAGAAGCCTGGGGCTTCCACCACAGATGGCTCAGAAGCCACATTTAAATGTAAGCCCTTGACTTTCATCCTTCTCTGAGCTGCAGATATGACAAGGTCAGCCTTGTACTTGCTGAACCAGACCTTTCTTTGCCCACTTACTCCCCAATTTCACCTCCAACTTACCTCACCACTGAGAACTTGTCCAGGGATGCTTGGCTGACCTTTGTTACTGTCACCCAACCTACCCTGCCTTTCTCATTTGAGCACAGTGGGACTGCACCCCTTTTTGGCAAGGCCACAGCCACTGCCAGCCTTGTGGAGCAGCTCACTCTGGCTGCTCCCCAACAGTCGCAAGGACAAATTCTGCAGCCTCTTCTTTTCACAAACATAACTTAAACAAAATTCTGCATCTAGAACTTCACTGCATTACTTATAAAAGCAAGAGACAAACACACATTCTAATGGTCTTTTTCCAGATCACTACCAATAGCACAACTTTGATCTTTTATGCTCCAAAATACATAACCTCACCAGTGTCACGCTACTGCCCCTTGAAACCAAACCACAGACTTCATTTCTGCACAGCGTTAAGTGAAAATAAGAACAGAAAGCTCTTTTTAAAGCAAGGCTGCACTTTGCACTCAATGCTTCAAGAGACGTGAGCTGCAGCTCCCACCTATCCATCACATGCCAGGGCCACATCTTTGAAAGCCAGCCTAGCTAGTAGTTGGAGTACCCTTCAGTCATCTTCAATCCTGCTCTGATGACCCAGCATGACTTGCCTCAGCCATCAGCACTGCACCCCCACGTTAAGGTTTCAGTAAGCTTCTTTGGACACAATGGCTGAAGGTTACAGAGGCACTCTCAGATTAATGCACATAAAAAGGATATCTGCATTTGTACCTGAAAACCAGCCAGCTTTCCAGTTACAGTTTTTTCAGTTTTTTTTTTTTTTTTTTTTGGTCGTCTATTTTCTTACAGCTCTGCACACCTTGCTCTGGAAGTTACAGTGTCATTAACTAGCAAGTGCCCCAAGCTACATACCTCAGTGCTTCCCTGTTGGTGACCCAAACTGGGGAGCGAGGACACAACAGCTGAGGAATGTCTCTGACTATAAAAATACAAGCTCTTCCCAACCTCTGGGAGTCTGAAGCAGGAGCCACAAAGCTTTTTGATGCCAGACCTCAGCAGTACAGTGTTCGCAAGCCTGTGGGGCCCCGAATGGGAAGATAAGACAAGGCTAACAAGTCTAAGTTTAAAAAGGGGCAGAAAAGCTAACAACAGATTGTTAAGACAGGCAAGTTTCTTTGTCTGTGGAAGTGATGCATGACATACGAGTGCTAGATAACAAAAGTATTTGACAGTGTGTCTTACTGGAAAGTGCAAAGGAAGAAATTCCACCTAGGGATTTTTGGTAGCACAGTAGCCATCCATGTGTTCAGAAGAACAGTTTCCTGAAAGCACCAAATAAATTATTTAGGAAAGAGAACATATGCAAGAGATGCCCTTGTGGCTTACCTCCATCAGCTTCTCTGGTTGACCACAAAAGAATTCTTTTTGCCTTTGATCATCCGAGGATGTCAACCAGCCCTGGTTCCCATGGATTTCCAGGTAGCCGCACACGAGCCTTCTGCCATAATCCCCCTTACCCAGGGGGGCAGCTACCCGCAGAGACCCAGAGAAGAACCTCTTTACCTTAAAGCGCTTACGGCATAACTTGTCACCACTATTACTTAACAAAAACAAAAGTACCACCAGCTCTCCCCCCAAAAACAAACAAAACAAAACCCATGTGCAAAACCCACTGGCTGAAATGGGCTTTGTGTGCACTGTGGTTTCCACAGCTGTGTGCATATATCAAGTTGCAGTGCTGTCCCTCGCACAAAGGCTCAGGGCACCAAACAAGCAGATATTTGCCCACTAAACTCATTCAGGGTTCAGGCTGAAGAAGCCAGAGAAGAATCCCGCACCAGAAGTAGAGCTAGAAATACATTTATGATGGATGTTGAATTTCAAAATGTCTCCATTTGTTTCATCAAAAAAACCCCAAAACAAACGAAAAATCACCAGAATTAAACATTTAGATTCAACAGCTAAAAAGTTTTAAGTCTTCACTGAAACCTAACAACAAAAATGATGCACAGGAAAAGAAAAAAAAAAACACACACACACACACACACAATGAATCATGTGCTATTTTGTCTCAGTGAAAAGTCTCATTCCACCCTAAAAGGTAAGTGTTATTACTCGCTTGACACAAGATGGAGATTAAAGAGCTGATAGTGTATTTTTAAAACAGCTACCTTGGGTTTACACAGAACAAACATCTGATAGAGCAATAACAAGTCTATCTAGTCTCATGAACCTAGATGAGAGTAACCAAATTAAAAAAATATGTATCTGCAGCTACACCAAGAAATGCATTCAGGCAGGAATGTATGAAAAATGTAGCAATAACCTGAGAATGAGCCTTTGGAGGAAAGCTCTACAGCTTGGTTTTAGTTGCTTGCACACTGTTCCTTTAGCCAAAGGGCTGGAAGTGAAGACAACACACTCCCCTTCCTCCTTGCTCACCCCAGTGCTTAGCGGGTGCACATCTGTGGTTAGAACACAGCAGCAAGGTGAACTCTCACCGTGCTGTCACAACATCTGGAGTTACACCGGTGAATGACTGCTGTAGCCACTGACACTTGAGGCATTTGAAATCAAAATGACCCCTCAGATTCTGGGATTATAAGGAAATCAGATTTTTTTCTTTTGTTTCTTCTTCAAAGATGAACTCAAACTTCTCTCACTATTTTTATTGCAGAAAAAAAAGAAAGCAGCTTGTATTCTAGGAGGCAAGTAATTTTTCCCTATCCCATTGAATTTCAACCACAATTGTTAGCACATCCTTTACAAAGATTTTCTTAATAGAAAAATAGGGATTTCCCCACAGATCCTTCTTGAATAGAAATAACAGACCTTTTCCTTTACAGCTAAAGAGGCCAAACATCCTTTAAAGGCCTGTTGGTCCTCAGAAGGACTCTGTGGGTACAATCCCCATTGCCAAAAGGGGATTCCTGGAAAATACCAGTACTAGAGCTAGTTTTAGCCTTAAGGGAGATCTAAATATTAAATAAATGCATAGATGCTTTCCTTTTCTTTTTGGGGGGTGGAGTTTGTCCTCCAGGACAGGGAAGGGAAGATCCCTTTTATATCTAGCTTTTTTGTTTTTGTTTTTGTTTCTTATTTCACAAGAGAGCTACTTCTCAAACATAAGCTTTTCAACACAGTTAAGGAAATAGATTGGTGCCCAGACATGATGACAGCTTGTGAGAAGAGAACTTTTATCCTGTAAAAGACTGGGGAAGAAAAGCATCATCTTAGTCGTAAAGGACTATTCTGGACTAAAGGTTTTATAACATAATCTTTCGTTTGGTGTGAACAGATTCACTCTGATTTACCCCAATAGAAAGTTTATATAGAAAACAGCTCAATTTCTGAGATAGATTGAGCTGAAAGTGGTGGTTCAGGAAAGAAAAGTTCCATAGTCTTATAAGCCTCCAACTCTCCACAAAAGTTTGCTTTTTGTGCACCTCTAGCATCAGTAAAAGTTTCATTAAACTTGTACACCTCAAAGACTGACTGTCTATAAGCATAGACTTCTGTGCAAATGTATTCATGTTTAGCTAGTTGAATCACCAAATCATTTCAAACCTACCGGGCACGAATGACATGTAAGTAAACCATAGGTGTGAGAAGGACTTCAATTCTATAGTTTTTTATGGTTGCTGTTATTCCTTCATGGTAGGAAAACTGTATTATTGAAAGCCACAAGAGGTCTAGGCACAGAAAACCACACCGCCTAAGCTCACATGCATACTCACACCGGTGACCGAGTTTCTAAAGCAAGACAGACCTATTGCAATGGAAGGTGCTCAACTGACTTAATTCAGCTGAGCTTTGCACACACTTATCAGCACATACCACATCTTTATCAGAAATCACAGGCTTACAGTAATTACAGTAAAATAATGAATGCATGTTTTACAATGTTCTGGACCTTCCTGACTTTTTCTGACTGCTTAACTTCAATATATTAAAATCAAAATTGATTTTTTTTGCCTTCTTTTGTCTCTTTGTTTTGTTTCTGGATGTTGCTTATTTACACTAACGGTACAAAGGGAGCAAGAAGTAGGAGGAGCTTCTTGTGAGAAAACCAGACATTACCTCTAACTTTCCATTACCAAAATAAATTAAGATCAGTAGTTTTCAAGTTTTCCTCTGCCACACATGCTCTTATTTGCAAGACAGCAAATCTGTGACCACAAGTTCTTTATTTTACTCAGCGAATCTGTCCAGAGAAAAGCCACCCACAGCTTCTCAGCATTTGTGCTCCCCAGTGACCACTGTTCTACCAATTTCAAGTTGATACTTTGATACATAATCTCCATTGTTTGCGCACATAATAGCTCTTTGAATATGTATGTGCTTATAGTTAGGAAGTTATGCACGATTACCTACCCAACAGAAAACAGTATGTCTGAAATCTGAAACAAAGCTGATTTCAGGTTTGTCCTAGTGACTGTGTGCTACCTTAATCTCTAAACCCTTTTCTTTCATGTGATATGACTGCTAGAAGTCATAGGAGTGACTTAAGAGTCTTCTAAGTGGTATTTCTCACTCTGGAAAAAGATTACATAAAAATAAAGGAAAAAAAAAAAAAAACCTTTACCTAAAAATGAAATCCTTCAAATGAGAGTAGGAGGAAAAGCCTTTTACTTTGACCAAAATATAGTATGTTTTCTACAAGCAGGCTTTATGCAAGCCCTGTGCAGTATGCAAGCAGGTAGATGCTTGTAGGTGGGAGAGGTAAGATCAGCTCTTAAGCACATGTGACGGTGCTTAAGCACATGTGACGTTGCTGTTTTGGCATTTATATTATTGTCAAATGTTAAAAATTTGCACTAGAATTTATCCTTGGTAGATGTGTGCCTCAGCCTGATATTTGGTTTTTTTTTTTTTGTTTGATTGTTTGTGTTTTCCTCTACATTTCATGTTAGAACATTAATTCACAAGAATGTTTTGCTAATACCAGAAAAAGTGGACAACCTTTTGTTTGAAGAGTTGTAGCAGTGACACACTAGATCAAGGAATTAGCATTTGTCAGCACTGGCCTTTCTGTTACTGATATGCCGTGCTGAGTCCCATAAAAGTCTTGCCAAAACTGACCAAGAGACAAGACTTAGTATAGGTACAACTCATATTTACACTGCATTATTCACTGAATCTTTTCCCCACTGAGGGAAGTGGGGAAGAATTTGCAGAACTGCAGAGAAAGAAACCACAGGTACAGCCCTGCACAGCTGCAAGATTACATCTCCTTTATTCACAGGAATGTGACTGTAAGCCCAGGCCCTGGAAGTCCTTGTAAGAGCAAGTATATTGTTCTGAACAGAAGGCTTTCTAAAGGCAGTTGTCTGTATCTGTATGCATTTAAGTTGAAAACAATTCTAATTCTGTAAGTAGGAACAAAGTAAAATAGCAAAGAGCTCACCATGACTGATTTAAAAAAGGGGAAATGCAGTGACAGAGTGACACAGCCCTTTGCAAACACGGATGGAATAGAACAATAGTCATATTTCCTAAATGAGGAATATTTAGGGTTTTCAACTCAGATTTTTATGTGACAGAAAAGCACAAGGAGTGGGCTTCAGAGGAAAGTTCTATCTGAAGAGAATTGAGTTAAAAAAAGGGAATCACGACCATCAACCCAAATCCCAAAGACTGCTGAAGAAGAGCAAGGAAACTAAGGAAGAGTGGTAAACAAGCATTCTCATTTTAATCTCCATGCCCTGCACTGCATAATAGAAAGGGCTTGGTTTAGAAACCCACCTGAAAAGTTTGGGCTTTTTGTACTTCATGTGTTGCTTGAAAGACCAGAGAGATCACAATGTTGAAGCACTAAGAAAACCAAGCCTATCTTCTGTCTGTCCCATGTGGGTCAACAGTTGTGCTGGGGATCCTTCGGTACCATTTGCAGGCAGCTAGTCCATCTAGAGACCCTTTGCCCAGAAAATGGGCTAAAGGCAGCAGAGCCAATCACTAAAGCAGAAAGGCAGGCACTGGGCTCTCTGCTTGTCTCCTCTAACTGTGTCAATACCATTACCAGTGGCAACCACTTCTGGTTTGCCCCACTTTCTAACCAATGGAACATCAGTTTTCAAGATGAAAATGAGCTAATAGTTGATGGGGAACAGAGCTGCCAGAACTACCTATGTCCAGCACTAGGTAGAAGAGACAGAATTTTCTTAGGTAGCTGGTATCTCCTCCAGTGTCTGGGAGGCTCCTCACCATCAGTAAGTGAGGCTCTCCTGACAGAAATTGTAAGGATGGATTCTAGGGAGAAGCTCAACAGCTGTTAGTTTTTTGGGAGTTTAGATGAATTAAACTGTTCTTTGGGAACAATCAGATGCTATGGGCAGGAGAAATGGTAGAGAAACCTCAGAGAGGTTTCTTCCTGCTTTAACCCTGACGCTTATCACCAAGACACATGCCATTGCAACAAATGCTGGGAATTTCCGCAGGAGCCATAATATGGAGCAGTGTTGCATAAAGACCTGTTTGTTTTGTTCTATTTGTTCAGCATGCTTACAAGTAGGAGGATGACCGCCTAGACGATTAGATACAGCAAGTAGTGCAAGCTGAGACAATTCTGCTATTGTTTGATGCCAAAGTTCCTGATACTCCCTTGCGTTTCTGGTGCTTGTTCTCTCAGAGCCACTCTCTCCTCAGCAATATGGCTGGAGAACTGGGGCATGAGCCAAATCACAACATGATGTAGTCATAAATTTGGGGCATTTCTTAAAGGAGGCTTTTGCACAGCTGCATCCATGCTTTATGAAGAATTTTGTGGGAAACTACAGGAAACCTACTTAGAGATATCACTTAGGAATACAGGTTTCTATCTGTGTGCCCAGTTTTTAGAGTCTAAACCATACAAAAGAGAAATGGGATATAAATAAACCATTAGAGTGAAAAACTCTTTTCCCTTTGCACTGAGAAATGAGAAGGAGCAGAATAAGCATTCTACATGACTAAACTGGGCTTGCTAGTAGTTCTCTGTGGTAATACAACTGCCTTACTGAAAGCCACAATGAATTCAGGAATACAAAGCCACCCTGCCTTGAGCATATATTTTTAATCACTTATCTCACATGGAGATAAGTTTGTGCAATGAAAGTGAACGTGGTACCTGCTGTCGTTGAAAGGTTCTCCACTGTTCTAAATCCTTTTTTTTTTTTTTTTTTCTCCAGAACAAGCTTTAAGTTCACATTCACTTGCACAGAGGTTGCAGCGTTGCAGCACTGTCATTGCCCATGTCAGAGAACTGACATAAGGAATCTAGAGTATGTAAAACAACCCCTTTGAAATTCTTCCTTAACACAATAGGCAGACATTAAATGTGTGACCGAATATTGTCTGTGATAACCATATCAGGAGTTCTGCGAATACGGTCTGTGAGGAGCAACTATCAGTTTCATGAGGTAATTAGGAGAAAGAAAATGGGGAGCAATCACCCAGTCCCATTTCACCTTCAAAGAAGTTAGTTATCATGATGACTCAGTCAAGAGCCACCAATGAAATATATTTACTATCCTTCTAGGACAGAAATATGAAGCATGTTGATATCAAGTACTCCATAATCTCAGAATAGCTGGGGTTGGAAGGGACCTCTGGAGATCATCTGGTCCAAACCCCTGCTCATGCAGGGTTTTGCCCTTCCCAGAACCACATCCACTTCAGTTTTACATATCTCCAAAATGTAGGCTCTGTAGCTTCTCTGGATAACTCATACCAGTATTCAACCTCTCTCATAATGAAAATGCTTTCTGGTGTCCAGATGCAACCTGCTGTATTTCAATTTGGGCTCATTGCCTCTCATCTTGTCACAGGGCATTACTAGGTATGGCCCCATTTTCTTTACACCCTCCCACTGGATATGTCTAAATATCACTAATATCTCCCTAAGTCTTCTCTCTCCAGACCAAACAGCTCCAGCTTTCTCAGCCTTTCCTCATATGAGAGATGCTCCAGTTCCTTAATCATGTTCAAGTACGTTTCTGGTCATACAGATCAGTATCGAGCATAAAGTCCAGAACATAAGTAAGTACGTAAGACAGTTTCCTTCTGAATAAAAGTCACTAAAAGAGGAGGGAAAAACATTTCTATCTCTACTGAGGCAAGTAAGTACTCATTATCCTGGCAAATGTAAAAATCATCTCTAAGAAACAGACATTCACATGTTTAGGGAAGTAAGAGTAGCTATTTTAACTAAGCAGATTGGCCAGGCCACCTCCTGGAGAACAAGGGCAAAGAGAGAACAGGTAATTAAGAAAAAAAGTCTTTCTGCTGTTGTGCTGTAGACTCCTTGTGCTGACTGTGGACAAGTGATTTAAAGGCTGTAGGTATGAGGGAGGAGTGGGAGAAAGCCACTACCTAAAGGATGGTAGAACCAGGAGCCAAGCCTGATAACACAGCCAGCAGGTCAAGGGTCTTGCCAGCCAGGGCCCAGTCCTATGCAGGGCAGACCTGGGCATGGTAGCCAAGTTAAACCAAGATTCCAAATCACCAGGCAAGCACATAGTGATGGGGCAGGTCTAAGGTCAGGCCACAGGAAAATCCACTGGTCCAGCCAAGGTCTGGTGAGTCTACTTAGGGTCAGACCCAGTCCAGTGATTTCCAAGCAGGTCCAAAGTGACAACAGGCACAAAGTCAAGCTGGGAGTCAAGGTCCAGATCAATAGGGACCACAGCCAGGTACAGGCATGACTTTGGCTGAACCAGAGACTACTACTCCTACAACACAGCTCAGTGAGGGAGTGAAGGTCCAGGCCTGAGCTTCCTGCACCCATGGGCAGAGAGTGTAGGTGGAGGTGCCAGGGGAGGCTTATCAGGGCCATTAAGGCTTATTAGTGTGTTCAGGGCTCTGATAGTAGGAACTGAAGTCCTATAAAGCACAAACTAGCCATGCAGAAGTGAGTTCCATAAATGTATGCAGAAATGTGGGTTACTTGCTGGTTATTAGAGTTTTTGTTGCTGCATCAAGGTATGCACAAAAGGCATTCAATCTTTTGGACTGTAACATGGATGTATCTGCAATCACAGAAACAGGGGAGAGACCAGCCAGTGTGTGTCCTGCACCAGTGAAGTAGCCGTGAGATAGGTTGCCTCTTGTAGCACTGCGGCAGTGGCTACAGTCACTCATATTTAGCACTGAAAAGGCAGAGCTTTGCTCCACACAGCTCTGGCTTAACTGTGGGAAGCACAGTGCCATGGCTCTATGTATACTTCATTAGCATCCAGACTTCTATTTGTAGCCAAAATTGTTTTTTGCATGCAACCCTTTGTTCTTTCCTAGGATAATAACGAGTCCAAAGAGAATCCTACACATCTCTGCACAGAAGGAATTCAAAATCTACAGCTTCTGGTCTGACGAACAGTACAAAAGGATGTAGCTGGAGCCATACCAGTTATGGGACAATTGCAAAGGGACTTGGTAGTGCTATATCTTCAGGATAAGACACAAGCATTTACAGTACAGCTAGTGCAACTATGCAAAAACAGGCATGCCTTCCTGTTTGGTTCTTGCTTATTTTTACTGCATGCACTATTTTCACTCGTGTACATAAACTTCTCCTAAGAAGTCATTTGCTTAACATTTCTGCATCAAAAGGTTATCTTATGTTGCATCAGAGTTTATTCATTTCATCCATTGCCTGATAACATCATCAAAATGCAAGGTGTTATGAGACTAGACAAACAAAAACAATTTCAGCTTTTTCAGGCTGGTTATCATTTGCACCAGATAAAAATGCTTCATTATGGAACTCCATAACATACAGTATCACAGCAAAAACGATGCCTCGGTGGTGAATTTGAAAGCCATGTGAGTTTTGGGGGTAGGACAGTATCTCTGTGAGAGAAGAAAAAATTCTTTGGAGCAAACTTGGATTTGAAAGGCTGAGAGCCCATGAACAGCAGTGCAGGATTATCTTTATTTTAGGTTTTGGTGAGGCTTTCAGTGCCTCACAATCCTCTGATCACTTCCTGTGATATATCAGCAACCTGTTGCATATCACTTGAGGAGCTCCACTCTCTATGTATTATAGTTTCATGTGCCTTAATCCAGACAAATAGCTTTGGTTCTTTGGGGGATAACTAGACTGAATATTGCAGGAAATTATAGAAAGGAGATAAATACAATGTCAGGATAGAGCTTACTTGCTGTAACATGGTCTATAATACATCTCAGCAAGCAAAACTTAGAATATTTTGTAGAACTGTGAGGACTCATGGCCCATCTATATACACTTCATCAAAAGGTAGCTACAAACTCTATCTAATATTGCTGTATGTAAGAACAATTAATGTCACTGTTGTCAAGTACACACAAGCGGCGATTGCAATGATGTGCTATTGTTGTTTCTCATTTAATCATACATGTTTTCTTAGACAAGGATGACTCTTTACAGAAGTCTAAGTGCAGCTGAATGACAGGATGCATTAAAAATTCTAATGAGACTTTTTAATTTTTTTAAAAATTATTCTACACATGAAGACATATAATCATAACATGCCTATTCAAGTAACTATATTAGATAAAGATCTGACAACATTACATACCTTCTGTTAAAGTTTAACAGAAAGTAGACCTTCAAAAATCCTTTATAAAGTCAAATTGCAATCCCTCCAACAAATGAAATCCTTGGCTTTGGGTTGAATACAGTATTTCATGCAATTGTAAAATGTATTTCTAAAAGAGAACAGCATAATTTGGTTGGACCACAAGGTGGAAATGAAAAGGCAATGTGGTTTTTTTTTTTTAACGTCATGTTGAAGTTATTCATAATCAAATCAAATGAACATCAGCAAACCTAATCTTATGCACTGGACAAAAAGAAAAACAAATAGTGACTATCTGACATCATGCTTTGAAACAACTTAGAAAGGGATAGAAACAATATTTCAGTTCAGTGTGAAATACAGCAAAACCTGTAGGATAGAATGGAAAACTGGGAATGTTTTTCTCTTCTAGAAGAAATATGATGTTCAAATCTTAGATATTATTGCTAACACAGATGAAAAAGTAGAGTTAGATGTATATATGTGTATGGAAGAACCACACAACACAAATGAGATGTTCCTTGGTCTCAGTATTTTTGGTGAAACAGGGCCTTGTGATACTTTTATTAGCAGAGGAACCCAACCAGAAGGGAAAGGAAGTCTGGTAGATTTGCATTAGAAGCAGGCAGAGAATCTGTGCTGAATGTAGATAATGATGCAATAAATTTACTTACTTAGTCATTAACTTAGAAAGTTAGCTCAGCGCCTCACTGGCAGGAACGTAGCAGTGTTGCCAGGTCTCCAAATAGGTTGGTTCAGGTGTCCTCCACCCCCTGCCAAGTGCCAGAAGCATAGTTAGGAACTATTAGGCTTACAAAACATTGTAATTAAGAAAAAGTATTATTTAGGTTTTTCTTCTGGCTGCAGAAAACAACAGACCATAACCCAAAGATTCAAAAAGATATGGTAAATTAAAAGAACATAAGACAATTATTTTTAAGTCAGCCTCACAATTTGCATTCTCAAATCACTATTCTTATTCAGCAAGGAAGTAACTGACAAGATTTGGGATATCTGTAGGCTGCAGGTCTTGGGTACCCCACATTGCCAAGTGCTCTTCATTCACTTTTCTGTTTGTTCCGGAATCCAGATCCTTCTGGACTTAGATTTAGCTGATCACTTCTTACAGAAATCAAATGTCAGAATACCTCTGTGATTTAAATACATTAAGTGTATAAGCTGTTTCTTATAAAGTCATGTTATCTTCTAAATACTATGGTTGAACCTAGTGTCTGCAGAGGAAACTTGGGAAAGTTCATCTGGTCTAAATAACGGTAAATAATACATGCACTACTTTAAAAGCAAGCAGAAGATTTAATTACAGAAGACTTAATCTAAAGTTGCACTCAGTTTAGGCAACAATTTGGATTATAACCATCTATCAGAAAGTGATTTGGGGGAAGAAAAACTGTTGTACTCTCTGCTGCAGTGAAAAAAAAGAGACAGACAAATTCATTATTAAACTGCTGTTGATATTTATAGCTTATCAGGGCATACAGTTGCTCTTCACAGAGCTCATCACGAGTTGCCACTGTAATCAAAAGGCACAGTGTTCAGAAAACCACTACAAAATGGGAAGCTCGGAATGCTCTGCTCAACACCACTTTTCTGTCTCAACAGAAAAAAAATTTGTGTCGGCATATTTCCTGGAATTCAGTGCTGAATCATTTTATGCAAAGATTTCAGCACTTTTTCCCCCAAATAGTTACTACAGCAGTTTCTAAACAAAGAATAAAGCAGTGGGAGGCACATGTCATTGCTAGTTCCCAAATTGCTATTTTAGAGCTTCTGGTTCTCTGCGAACTCCTCAAGCAAGTTCACCCAGTGCTGCAGAAACCTAGAGTTCAGATGTCATCACTGTTATTCACCAATATTTATTTTAGAAAGTCTCACCTGATAATATGAAGGTCAATTTTTTTAAACTACCATAATTTTACCATCTTGTTTGTCCTTTTACTTGAAGTATGCTCTTCTGCCCCAACTTCTGGTGCCACATGATTCTGTGAGATCTCATATTCTAGCCTTTGCTGGTGCAGAAGCGGGGAGGGGTAGAAATGCTATATTTTAGAGTCATATGAATTGGGGATATCAGGCTGAGTCAGTTGTAGTAGAGATTCTTTCAGATTCTGAACCTTCTAATTAAACCATTTATAACAACTGAACTGTTTTATTCCTGACAGTAAAGCCTAAGAAAGATTCCTACTGTGATCATCTCCTCAAATGCTAAATTATTTATAGCTTCAATGGTAAATTTTTTAGTTAACTAGATGGTTTTTTTCACTATTAGATATAAACTGTGTCTTTTTCTGAAGAGTTAGTGATACAGGTATTGATGATATAAGGGTGAAAAGAAGGTACAGAATTTATCTAAATAATATGGAATATTTCCAGACCTCATGAATGCCTGCCTGAGAGCTCAGTTCAGAGTTTCAGCATGACTTAGGTCACAACACAGATCCTTTGCTAGGATAGTACTCTTTCAGGGAATAATATTTCCTTCGAAGATAAGTACTCCCAGAACGGAGAGACTATCCTTCCCCACTTCAGATTATTTTGGAAAGCTTTTATTAGGGGCCTTCAGTGGGAGACCCATTGATGGGCTGAAGAAAAAGCATGTACCAGATTCAGCAACTATGTTTTTACTTTTTTTTTATTATTTTTATTTATTTATTTTATTTTGGTGATCTTCAGGAAATAGTGATTTCCCCTTTCTTTTTCAAATTTTTCTTCTTTCCCTATTGCGGTTCTCTTTCTTTCACTGGAAACATAAGTAGTAGTGCAGGGTAAAAGCCTAAAGCTGACAACCCATAACTTCCCTTAATTACCTACAGATGGAGTACATCGATGTTATATTATTCCCTAATATATTTAAGATCAGTTCAGGTAGGAGTGGATGGGTGGGAATAAAGGGTATTTCAGATTTCATGAATATCCTGTTATTCATTTCAGCAAAGGTACTATTAGTGCTCATTCTTTGTGGTGAGATAACCTGAGATGAGGTAAAGCACTTCTTCTTAGAAGACAGCTAGTCTTTACCCAAAGCCTTCATGGCATGGGAATCATTACTTCCTATAGTAGTTTGTTCCAACACTTAGTCATCCTCAGTGTTAAAAACACATGCCTGGTCTACAGTTTGAATTTGGCTCTAACCTGGGGGTGTTGCACCTTTCTCACTGAGTGAAAAAGTCCTTTACCACCTGCACTTTTCCTCTGTGCAAATATTTGCATGCTGTGATCCAATCACATTTTAACCTGCCATGTTTCCATTTGGTTGTTTATGTGCTATTATAACTATTTAGACTAAAGCTTAGAGCTTCCAGAAAAGGATTTCTTAATATATTTGAGGAAATGAATATGTGCAAGTGACAAGATAATCTGTCACTTTATTTTACAGAGGCTCAAACCTTGGGGCAAAATTCCATTGAAACTAATGAACTTGTCCCCATTTAGCTTGACAAGTTTGGCTTATCAGGGTAAGATGTATTAGTGAATGATTTAAGCCAATTTGATGCTTGTGGCCCTATAAAGACAGGCTTTACTTCCCATTTCTAATCCCACTGTTCAATCAGATTCCACAAAGCCCTACTCTGTATGTTGGAAAAAGGCACACAGTACAGCTGTGTCCTTCTTCCAGCTATTAGGTGCTAATGTGAATGCAGGATTGCAGTGCCCACAATATTGTCTTGGTGCCCTTCTCTGCATGCTGCGTCAGCACACTCAGCCTCTCCTGTTTCTGCCTCCGCCTCAATATCCCCCCTTCCGAACTGCGCCAATGCCATCTCTCATGTTCCCTCTGCTCCACCAGAACGAAAGAGAGCAGAGGAAGGGTATTCTTCTGCTCCTGTGTCCCAGATGGTGGCATTTTTTCTTCCCCAGCAGTATCTAAGAATGGAGCTGGTTTGCTGTCAGTGAGTCCTATGGGCAGAGGAGCAGGAAGGTTTCTTTTTTTCTTTTTTTTTTTTTTCCAAGGGGAGGGAGTCATAAAGAAGGAGGGAGTCCTGTCAACTTCTGCATTATCTGCTTTGGTTGTAGGGATGAGTCATCTAGAGCAAGGTCCGGTGTGTCCCTGTTTGTGAGATCAGATCACACTAGCAATGACAAAGGGTTAGTGAGGCTGGAGAACAGACGTTTGCCTCCTTCCTCTCTTCTCTGAAATCCTACTTACTTCCTGTCTAAAAGTTTTAAGAAAACTGTAATACTGCTTGGATTGCTGATTTTTTTTGGAATATGAAAAAAAGACTCTGATTTCATCTGTCCATGACCACTACATTCACATCAGAGAAACATCATGACAGATCTCAATGGAACCTACACGTACTAACGTGATCTTGAGCTGCGAGACTCTTGTAGTGTCTATTTCTGTGTAAGTGGGTGTTATGCACTGAATTTCACAGATAAAATACTAAAAAACAGAGGAACTGAAAGAGGCTTTTTTTTCTAGCATTCAGAGGGAAGATGCTGAAAATAGTAATTTTGAATGACTAAGTGCAGGTTTTACTAATTCTCTGTGTCAATATAGTTGTCTTTGGAAAATGACACAGATCCTAGCATAAACTTGGTGTATCATTTCATAGTGGCTTTAAAAATATAAAAATTAAGAGCATCCCACTGCTGTCCAATATTTTGGACTTGAATCAAATGCTGCTGTTTACTTCCTGTTTTCTTTTCAGCTTGAAGTCATATATTTCACTTACATTACTCCATACTAGTTGATTATTTAGCACAAGTGCATGACTGAGAAACAATCTGCATCCTTCTGCTGTATTTACCCATTTTGTCTGCCTGACCAGTGATCTCGTCGCATTCACAGGGACCAAAACTTCAAACTCACATGCCAGAATCTACCAGGCCATGGCACTTGGTTCTAGCTGCAATCTACTCACCTCTGATCTGTGTGTCGTTTATTTCCACTTCCAACACTAGCTCTTCTTCAGCAGAAGCGAATTAAAAGAACCCAGGTCTGCCCTAAGTTTCCCTGGGTTAAGCACCTAATTATTGCTCCTGCTGAGGCCACGTGGATTTCTAGAAGTATTTAAGCAAGTATTTAATAAAGTATTTGCAAATTAAAGAACAGTGAGAAAACCCGTTGTGATAACTCCAGAAATTGCCTATACTTTTTACAGTGAGAAAACCCTTAGTGATAACTCCAGAAATTGCCTATACTTTTTCCTCCCCCAAAAGAATAGAAAACACCAAATTTCATCTTCTCCCAGGTTGCACCTTTTGTGAAAAGTATTGTTTGCCATCTGCTCCTCCTGCCTACCAGAAACCCACTCACATCCTATTAGGAGGACAGGATTTCCTCAAGTAGACAGCTGTCTGACAATAGCAAACTCTCTGTCTGAGGTTAGGATTACTATCAGAGTGTCCGTGGAATTTCCCCTGTTGCCATCCTCATTTAACAGATAGAAACCAAGGTGCAGGCAGAATGTGCATCTCAGTTGTTAAATGGCGAACACCCTAACTTCTGGGCCAGCTTCCCTTTGCTACGTGTGTCAGTCCTTAAAAAACTTTTGGTTCTAAAGGGGGGTCCTTATTTGCCAGAAGGTTGAGTGGCAGACCTGTACCAAAACACCTTGAAAAAGAGGCAATCCCACAGCCTCATTAGAGGCATGCAATTTTAGTGATATGGAGAATGAAGTCCTATGATTCAAACTAGTAATAATGAGTAGTGGGAAAAGGGGAGGATTCGAGAGGATGTGAAAAGCAGTCTGCAAAGAATGGGCAAGATACCAGACATTACAGAAGGGCGGGAAGATTAGCCCTTCTAGGGATAGCTAGGATAGCAAATTATTACTACGGCTTGAAATGAGTTTCTTTTCACCTGATCCACGTTATACAAGAACAGCAGAACACTCAGCCTCACCTCCTGCCAACTTCAAGCCAATGAAAGGAAGTTATGTTTTCATTTACTCCATAAATGGGTTGTGTAGCTCTTTATCACGAGATGTGGTTGAAATAAGAAAATAAGCACAACTCCATGAAGCATTAAATACTTGTGAATTATGGAAATATTAAAAATCGGAACAATGCAGTACTGAGACAGATACTAGGCTTTATATACTGGCATTTAAACCAGCATCTGCCTACTGAAGATTACAAAATTTCTTCCATTTTCTAGTGAATGATCTAATGCTATCTATTGATGAGAGGCATTGGATTTTAATTCTTAACTATTTTTTTAGAAATGTCCACACCATTACAATTGCCTTCTCTCAGCTTTAGTAAGCCAAAGACAGAAAGAATTGTTTGAAATCCAGGTTAGGCTGCAGAAACTCCCACTTTTGCTTACATGCATAACATCTGTTGCTGAAAAAAAAAAAAATCAACATCTCTACACCCTGGAAATATCTCCATGAAAAAATCTTCCCCAGATTTCTCACGTTTCTATATTCCAGCTGCTTCCAATAATACAGGATACACCACATACAGTCTTCTTATTCTGTGCAGTCCTTACTGGGGATAATAGACATGACACGACATTCAGGGTAGTGTGGAGGTTAGCCTCAGCCTAGCCAAGCTACCTGATTTCCAGGCCACATCACTTTAAGTGCTGCAAATGGCAGTCAAATGCAGAACATACTCCTTCATATCCTTAGCTTGTCCAACTGGGATAAGATACTGTTAGGACATATCTCCATTAAAAAGAAATGGCCTGAGGCTATGATGTCAAATGAAAATAACCAGTTCATTGCATCAAGTCAAGCGTCACCATTTTGAGAAATCAGAGAATTAGGACATCAGCTCCTCAAACAGAGCCACAAAAATTACTTGTTTCCCTGCAGCATTCTCACCGTGAGCAAAGGAAAGAGGGGCTGACTCCAAAGATTTAGAGCTCCAGCAGAGAGGGGAGCTAGGACCCATCTGGAAGTTCCTACTTCTCTTCTCTCACTAATCAGTTGTCTCATCAGTTCATCCGGTCTCTGAGTCACTTCCTCCCCGCTTTTCAGTGATCTGCATTCAGTCACATCTCCCAAGTAAGCCCGGCGCTCTTTGTGCAATCTGGAGCAGGGTTCAGGGGGGAGCCTTGCTGGGAGATCACAAGAGGGTTCAGGGGGGATCCTTGCTGGGAGAACACAACCATGAGGTGGCCTTTGCAGATGTTTGAAGCAGGTGAAAGCCGTAACTTCTTCTAATCTTTATGCTGTCTCCATAAGAGCCACAGCACTTCAATATCACTACATTAGTGATCCCAAAACTAGCTCCCCATGAACTGATACATCATCTTGTTGTTCTGGGTGGAAACAGCCATCCCCACTGAGTAACGGTGAGTTGCATGAGCAAGTTGCTATTCCCTGCCTAGGCACAGTGCTGGGCTGACTCAACCGCCCTGCTTCCATTTCTGAAGCTTGCTCAGAAAACCAGCGCAGGGAGCTCTGCACTGCCCGCAGCCACTTGGACATGTCCTGATGGAGCTTGTGAGACAGGAAACGAAGGAGCCACAGAGAGCACAGGCCCTGACTGGGCTGCAGGGAAGTAGTTAGTACTTATAGTCCTGCACCCACCCTCCTCAGACACACTTCTAAGCATGGATAAGATTTTCTTCACCTATTCCCAAGTATGAAGGGTGCCCAACAACTCTGAACTCAAAGTCAGGTCCTACTGATTCAGTCTTGATATTAAGTGCAAGCTTCTCTGAAGGGAAAGAGACTTTGGGAATGTGGACTTGACCCAAGGCTAACCTTCCCTCCAGCAGGAGTTATGTCAAAGAAACCATATTCTGATCAGGACTTTCAGGTGTGTGGGTGGTTCCAGGAATAAGCACCCAACCACAGAACAACCCGGAAGCCGCTTTAGAAGTGCCCCATGTCACTTTGCCGCTACAAAGTTTACACAGTTTATCTCCATGGCCAGCCTACCTTGCTATGCCTTTCTCCTAGGGAACGAGCCGTGTGATGGGCCACTGTGCTAGGAAATGACCATCACATAGCAACCTTCGCAGCGTGCTGAGAGCAACACGCCAATGCAACCATCAGGCAATCATATTTTGGGCAGATCTGCCAATCCTATTCCACATAGACTGAGGGAAGTCCATATCAACTGAAGAGCAGAGCTGGAAGAGTAGGAGGAACAGCCACTCAAAGAGAAGGCCATTAGCAAGGTGTATGTAGGAGAAGTTTTGCATCTGCCCACACAAGAAGTAAGGTTATCCAATACTTTTGCTTTCTCTTCGGCGTACACCCACATGCAAAATTAACTAATTTCATTGTAGAGGATGAAAATAAAACATATGAAAATATTTTTCCTTCACTATAAGAATAACCATTTTCGCACGCTAAGATCATCAAAAGGCAGGAAACTCACCAGTGTGACGCACACTGCTATCGCTAAAAGAATTAAAGTGTTTGTAATGCTAAAGTACATTGGGAGAAGCCCATTGCATAATGTAGCACAGTCCTAACTTCACTTCCTTGCCAAATTCCTAGAGAAGACCATTGTATTTCACTGTCAGGGTGTGCACTTATTCTGTGAGTTATACAGATCTGTCACTAACATGGAGAATTATGATACTTTGCCAGAACCATTTCCAATTTGAGAAATAATTTGATTTACCCATCTATGTGCAGCCTGTTGTCACTGGAAATGAAATTTTAAAAAATAATAATTTCTGTCTGCACCTTGAAAATTAAAACCCATCTTTAAAGCTCCTGTACTACTTATTGAACAAGTTATTCGTGTGACATCTGCCATCAGCAAGGACTTTAAGGCTCAGCGAAACCACTTCAAACACAACAGATCACAGACAATGCCTTTGTCAAATAATATCTGATGACATTATGATAATTAATAGAAAATGGCTTTACAATACCCACACTGAAAACCACAGGCATAGCCCAGACTTGCTCTCTTCACACACAGAAAACAGGGAAAATTCAGTGGCTGGAAAGCTTTGAATAGAGGCTCTTCATTGCACCTTAAGTGATCCTTGAGTTTTCTCTGCTGCTGTGAGGAAACGTGCACTTATTGTACTTGGGTCTTCAACTGCACCTTCTTAGCAACTTCATTATTCCCAGCCATGTCTCAGACTTCAGCTTTTGCTATCACAATCCAACATATCTCTCTCTGTTTCCTTTCCATCAAATGCACACTACATTTCTAACTGATGGACCCAGAAAACCTAGACTTTCCCCACCTCTACATGCATCCCAGCATCCATGCTTATTTCTCCATCTGGATCACCCTGTTTTGCACTCTTAGGGTCATTTCCACTGTCATGGCATCCTGGCTCCCAGGATATCACTGACAGGCCAGGCTTCAGGGAGGAAGACATAAGATGTAAGTCCTCATCACTTCGGGTGATAAATTTACTATTTTAGAAATGTCCCACCACAGACTTCTCAAATATAACTTCTTAAATTTTGTTGTTTGCTGTTAAAGGTTAAAAAAAAAGGAACAGTTGCAGCGCTTCCCAGACTCAGCCCTTCTCAAATTAATGGACTAGCTCGTTGTATGAGCCCGTCATTCCCTAATCTCTCTGGCTCCAATCAGAAAAATATTTCCAAAGATTCTTAATGCCATCTGAAATGATATTTGCTCATCAAAAGAATCCAGCTGTCTAGCTCCTTCCGGTCAGACCTTTCACTGGGACAAGTCAGAGTAGAATTTGCCTTATTATAAAAGGCAACTCACTCTCTTCCAAAATCTCCACTACCCCACTGCATCTTTCATTTTTTTTCAAGTCGCTCAGTTCATGAAGCAGTCATCTATCCAGTCTGTCAAGTGTCTGTGCAATTTGCTCCACCTTTGCTTCCTCTGGCCTCTGCATGAAGCCTCAGCAGCATTACTTTCCTATTTAAGGCCTTCTCCTGTGTACGTTTTGCCTACTTTTGTCTCCATCTTTGTAATTTAATCTCTACTTATGTGACCACAGTACTCCCTCCCACACTAAACCGTAGACAGTAATAAGATCCTGGGACCAACAAGATTCAGCTGAATTTCTGCCTTATCTAACTGCTATGGGAAGGGAAAGATCCGGATCTGGAATGACTATATTAGAGAAGTGCAGAAACAGGTACAATGTTCTAAAAAAAACCCAACAGTATTCTAAAAAAAAGTCAACATTTTTTCAGTGAAAAGTGTGGACCACCTTCAATATCAGTACTGTTTCTGTTGAGAGAGAGGTAAATAGCATCTTCTTTTCCCTCAACACACAGTCTCTTCCCTAGGGTCTGGAAAGCCTTCCTGTTCAAGACGAGAATGGAGTTACCAGTACCTAAGCATCTACAGAGGGGAAAAATCATTAAAAATGTTATTTATAGAGAAGACGTAAAACTGCTTACTCTTTTCAAGGGGGCAGAAGAAGGAATTTTCTCTGGATAAAGAAAGTTTCTCTCTCGCTCCCTAAGGTTAAGATTTTCTTTTTGATATTAAACCCAGCCTTGATTAATCCCCTTCACTTTTGCCCCACATGAGCTCTGTTGCAGGGTTTATCTTCACTCATCAGCCTTGTGAGAAGAGCCAATGAACGGAAGGCAGACCAGTTCAGTCTGTTTCCTCAGCGTTCGCCTAGGCTCTCAGCACAGGAAGCCTAGTGCTGCAAAAAGGCAGAAGGAGGAACCTCTCCAGCTTTGAGGAGCTAGTCCGTCATGACTGCACACACTTAGAGGAGTGGGAGAGGGCGAGAGAAAACACTGATGCTGGCTGGCCAGGATGTCCTGGCAGACCAGGAAAGCTCCCCGCGACTACAGTTAGGTTTGCAGCGGCATGGATGGAGTGACGAAGCTGCCTGAGCCATGAAAGCAGAATGTGACATGACGATTGCTGGGAAGACTGTGTGTGTGTTTCTGCTGCTCATCATTGCCAAGCTCATGGGAACGCTGGGTGAGTCTTGACTGTTCTCTGGGAATGACCAGCTGTCAGAGTGGAAAAAAGGGAATCGTGCACTAGTATTTTATTCCCATAAGGGCTATGAATCACACTGTGCCTTTCTTTTACTGAAAATTATGGAGCATAATTAAAATATGCACGTAGTATAGCCACCCTTGCTTTTCCTTTCTCAGTGGTCACAAGGCTGTTTGTTGTCTTCTTCCCTGACTTCTGTGCAGGCAATTACTTATTGACCCTTAAGTAAGTATGTGCCATTTGTCACAGAAAGTCTTTTTTACTCCAACCTCTAACTTCATATCATCTGCAAAACTGATCCGTTTAACTTATTAAAATATTCACTGAAAACAGTCTGTGAACTTGACTTTTTTGGTCAGGTGGTCTGCGCTAGGTTTCCACTGAATGGGAGGCGGCAGATACTATGAAATTGGGCAGGGATTTCTTACGCTCTGGTGGCAGATCATTGGTATGTTTACAGGAGCGAGCAGGTTCTGGAATTTCATTCTGAGGCTGGTAGGAATGATTACCATCAAGAGTAGGCATGGCTTTTCCACAAAAAACAGTATCATCCCCAACCCTTTCTAACCTACAGTTTAGTGCAGCTGAGCGGCAGTTCCAGCAACCTAAACTATCAGCATTAAGTATGGAGCGGAGAAGGCAGGTATGTCTGTCTGATCCAGATGTAACCAGAGATATCCTGTGATGCTCTGGTATGTGATATGCATCTATCCATTCCCATCGTAGATGGATCAAGTTGAGCTGCGTGGACATGAGTCGTGGCCAGAGAAGTAGGGATGGTCTCTTGTTAAGCAAGACAGATGTAGCCATTGTTGATGATGAGGGAACGTTAGCCTGTTTTGGGTGATAAAGCAAGGGATCCAAAGTGAGTATCTCAGGCCATCCATTGGAAAAGTTTGAAATACTTCGCAAATGCCATTAAACCCTGTGCTGGTAAACTGAAAATAGGCACAGTGCCCCCATTCTGCAGGTAAAGAAACTGTCTCTGCAGAATGCTTGAGGTCTCAATGTAGATTACAGAAGCAGCAGAGACAGTCTATAGTTTTATGTACAGCTGCCCAAATGTCAAGGTGTATGAACATGTCATAAAAATTCTGAAGAAAATGGAGTAGATTATGAGGATACCCTATTTGCAATATTTCTTTAAAAAATGGACTTTGCTGGGGAAAAAATAATATCCAGTACCAGAAAGATTTCTTTTTCAGCCAAAAAGTAATTGCACTTTAACTTCTGGGTGTCTTGACGAATCAATGACATTCCCCTTCAAAGCAGACAATTTTCACCACAAAAGAAGTTGTTTATCTAAAACTTAATTTCATGTTTGACACCCCCGCCATAAGGGAAAAAAATAAAGGCAGCCCACATTTCATGGGAAATTTTTAGCTAACACTGCTCCTAAGCAGGTTTCCTTCCAATATTAGATATTCATATATTAGAATATCTAATATTAGACATATTAGATATATGTCTATTTTTGTTCTGAGCAAGGTGTAGTGACAAGGTTTTCTTCTCACAGGCTAAATGTGTCAAGCCGATTGAGTGCATGTATGCTACACAGAGTTTCGATGTTTTAAGAAGCTTAGGAGGAACTGTGCCCCTTCTGAAGACCTGAGCAAGCTGCTGAGAATGTAATGAGGCAAATGAGCAAAAGCTGTCCCACGTAACCAGGCTTTATCTGCATTTTCCTTAATATTTCTGCTATTATCTGTGTGGTTTGGTCCATTTTAACACGAGTGGAAGGGATAGCTCAGAAGAAAGGTTAAGATCATTTCATGTCTGTGGTGTCTAGATCTGTCCCAAGTAGAGCTGGATGACATGCCACTGAAGCTGCGAATGCAGGATCTGTACTAGCAGTCCTACTATCACAAATCCTCATAGTTGCAGCAGCAGGAAAGACTTGGAATTAAAAAACTTTAGGTAAGCCTTTAAAGACTTCCCTAGTTTACCTAAGCAGGCAGGACACCTCTGGTGTATGTGAGCATACTCTGAAGGAAAGGCGATAAAGGAGTGCAAGATCTTTTCTGAAGGGTTCTTAAAACAAATCTTTTTATATGGAGTAACATTCACAACATTGGACTAAGTTGTCTATCTGGGTTACTATCCTCTAAAATAGACAGGACCAAGGGTTTCAGGGGAGCTGCAAGAAATCCATTTCTGTTAGTAGTGAGATACGATTCTCTGTCATTAGTTCAGTTTTACTGATGGCAACGAACTGAAATTGATGGCATTGCATCTGTGCTGCAACTGGAGTGAAGGAGATAAATTCAGTGAAGGAGACTTACAGACCAACCTGGTTAGAGTACTAGTTAATCCACATACATGACTTTCTTGTATGCTACTGCTTTCAGTTAACTTCTTCCCTTAATATAATTTTGAATTCTCATACACTAGTGAACCAGTATTTTATCATTTTTGCACTTCCTCTGTCTTACTGTGTTACAATGCTCCTTTCTCCTTATCTTCTCTTCTAATTTACTCTGGAATCTTGCTCCTGATAGAAAATTCAAAGACCAAAAAGCTTTTCTGATAGGATTACATTTGTTTGCATTTTATATGGCTCTGCTGCTCCTGTGAATCTATGTGCTGAAGACATTATGGCTTCTTTTACACTAAAAACACATGAATCCAAAAGAAAAAATGTTTTTCTTATGCATATACTCTTAGGCATAAATTAAGCAAAGTTTTTTTAAGATAACACCTAAATTGCCCTAATACAATCTTTAAAGAAACATGTCTTGTGATATTTACATTTCCCTTTGTTCTGTCCCAAACACAACCTGTGATGGTGTCTAGTTTCAGAACTTCAGAAACAAAACCTCAGGCGCTACATTTTGTACTTAGTGCTACAGTCACTCATAAGAAGAAGGTTCGTGGAATCTTGCTATGTTGCCATACTTTTGCACTCTGTAAGAAAATGCTAGAAAAAATACTACACTAAAGTCAGTCACTAAACACGGTATGGCAAGGCCCTAAGTGTGTTTTCACAGCAGTCACAGTTCTGGTCATTTCACAGTATGAATTAAAGAAGGGCATTCAACAGACCCTTTGCAGCAATATTCTATTTTTGTTTAGAATACCAGGAAACTGTCACTTAGGCATAAATAAACAGTACAGCATTTGTTTATTGTTCTTCCCATAAGGAAAAGAATACTAAGTTGAGTTCAGCATGCAAACAAAATATAAAACATTATGTGTATCAGTTTCTACAGTGAGAAATGCCCAGAAGGCCCTTGCAGTTTGTCACAGAGTGCTATCTGAAAGAAATACTGCCCGGTCTTCTTTGACATCCATTGTCAGGCCTTAATCCTTTCATCCATTTCAGCTTACATTCTGCAAGGATGAAGATCTACTCCCTTTGCACAGAGAAGCTGTGATACCAAATTTAAAAATTACAGGAAGAGCCATAGCTTTTTAATTCAGTCATGATGTACTGTCAGTTGAGGATTTGGTCAAAGGTGTTCTGTATTACTAGATAATCCTAACACATGGGTTAAACACTGACCCATTCCTGCACTGAAGTATTTCTACCCAGCCATGTTTGCATTGAGACATATGTAATTTACCCAAGAGTAGAAACACAGCTTCAGAAAGGACCCCTAAGTCACTGAATCAGATCACCTTTTGCAGATGTTGTTTCATGAAACACTTTTCTAAAATAATTTGAGCATCAATGCGAGAGCACAACAGTGTAATTGAAAGGCTATTTTAGATCCTCATTCTGGCAAATTTCTATATTCTAATTTCTAGCCTCAATTTGTTGTACTTCCTATTTTCATATTATTACAATTTGAACAGCTGGATTTCAGCTTACATCTATTCCTCTCACCAGGGTGACCTGATTCTTTTTGTGCATCATTTCCATTCTTTATATTAATGATGCTTTATGCTTTCTGTCATCAGCAAAATTCCTCACACGCTTCTAATAATGTGCCAGTGCCATTAGTAAAACTATTAAACAGAATTAGTATAAAAATTGTTTACTGAAAAACATTATTAGCAAATTCCTTTTTAGTACTCCTTTTAGTACTGCCTGTGTCTTTCTCTGAAGACTTAATAGACTGAAATGAGAAGAGAAGTTTTCAAAGAATAAGGAGGAATATGAATAACAGAGTGTGAGTGGGTAGCTACCTATAAAGACACAAGCCTGTGCTGGTCTTACCATGTCCAAAGCTACCCTTTTAAAGATGTGATCCAACGGAAGAAGCTGTGATTGTAGCTCCAAGAGATAGAATCACATGAGCTAAAGCCAGCTAGTATTTCTATCAAGGAGTTTAGAGCACTGTAACTACTGAGTACTTACTGGGCTGGCAGAGTAGAGTTTGCAGCCCACACTCATCTCTGCTCTTGTGGCTATGTTTTCACACTAATATATTTAAAACTCTGTCAGTGCTGTAGCAATCCCTACCCTAGTAGCACTTCCATTTATCTTACACTCTATTCCAGACCAGCCTTGCCAAGTGCCAAAGGCACTCTGTGGCAGGAGAAGGGGAAAACAGATGCAGAGCTTAACCTGTTTTATCTGGCCTCTTCCAAGCATTCGGTGCTGCCCTTTTGATTACAACTTACTATGAGTCATATCATATATTCATTCCAAGATGCAATTAGTCATTTGCCTGTGGTATATCATTGTTTCAGTTCATTACTCCTCTAAGTTTAATATGTCATGATCTTCTGTGCGTGGAGGAGATGCACTAAAAGGTTGCAGTAGATTGTTAGTGCAAGAAAATGAAGACTCCCTAGGATTATATCCAAGAAAAGTAAAGCAGTCTCTTGAGTGAAAAACAACAAACAAACAAAACCCCCACCTTTTTTAAAAGACCAGTTTCTAAAGAAATGGTCATGGAACTTGCGTCATTTGGGGATAAGAAAAAGTGCTCCTATGAGTTAAAACTTGTTTAAAGAATACCAGAATACCAGAGGCTGGATATCTTTCCCATTTGAAAGGAATTAAAAGAGCTTTTAAGCTCTTTGTTTCTGACTGTACATTGAACTCCTGAAAACTTAAATGGTTTCACAATTAGATTTTCCTATTTTTTTAATATTTCTCTCTTTTACCATATAAAAAACTGAGAAACAAGAGAAATGACTAAGCAACTGACATTGCAAAGTGCAACTAGTTTCCCCCAAGAGCTGTCGCATATACTATATAAACAAAGTGAAAAAGAGCAAAGTATTTTCCCCCAATCTTTTTCGATTACAGTAATCTTAGCATGACAATGGTAGCCACCCCATTTTGGAAACATGCATATGAAGTTCTCAATTGACTGTGTTTTTTCCTGAGATAGGATATGCTCATTTTGAAGTATAAAGCTGGCATCCATCCTGGACTGGGATGTATACTCAATGTACAGCTGAGGGGAGACACTGAGGGAATACACAATATTGTTTGGACTTGAATTAGAGGAACTTCAGCTAAAACTGAACTGAAAGCTTTCAACTGTATCTACCCATAAAATCTGTCAATTGAGACTCCAAAGTGCTCTGGTTTACGTCAGTCACCAAAATAGGATAGTTCATTTAGCCTCTGAGCTGCACAGAACTGAACCTGAACCTGACTTACCCATTTTCTGCATCAGGGTGTCAGTGATGTGCCTTCCTAGGCTCCCAGGCTCTGCTCCTTCTGACTAACGGAAAAAAAAAAATGACTGCTATCTTCCAGAATCCACTAATTTGTGAAGACGAAGACTGAAAATGAGAGATTATGTACCATACATGCACAGATGTACGACTCTTCATGTCCTCTTTCTTGTGTGGAATGAAATAGTTACTGTGCTGACTTTTCAGTGCTGTCCTTCAGTTACCACTGTGCCGCTGAGATGAACTGGACGGCTCAGCCTCTTCAGTTTGCTTGTTCACCACAGAGCCACAGCGAGCAAGGCCCTTGCAGTACTGATTATTGCCTTTTTCGGCAGCAGCAAGCTGTCACCTCAGCTCAGCTATAAGATGGGATTTCACCTTTAGAGAAGCAGCAGTACAGCGTACGGGGTTGTTTCGGAGCCTTCGTTCAAATGGGCAAATGCTGACATGCATGGCATATGGGGCCTGATGCTTTTGGTCGTGAGCCAAGCACCTTTCACAGTAGCTGACTTTCAGCTATTTTGCAGTCCAAAAACAAGACAAAGAAGACAAGGGTGCAGGGACATATCTGAATTAAAATGCCCACAGCACTGATTTTTTCCTCCCTTTACCAGAGAGTGGAATAGTGTTGTTTATTTAGATTTTTGGCAGCAGACACCTACCCTTTAGGTTTGGGGAAATCCCTGGAGGGAAGGGGAGATGATATCTTCCCTCAGAAGCTGAGCGCATACCCCAAGAGTGCAGGCTGGAGCAAGCAGCAGAAGGAAGACCAAAAAAGCTGACGGGGAGACCCCTGCAAAGGACTTGCTTTGAGCAGAGCCACAAGTCGTAAAAGTGATGGAAAAGCAGCCCAGAAGAGATCACATAGAGTCTGTGCAATCTGAGAAATCATTGAAAGCTGGTGGGCTAGAAAAGAAGACTGGAGGAAAGAATTTATTCTGCAGGGGCACAGAGGGCAAGAAAAATTTATTCTCAGGACATTTTCTTTAATCAGTCTAGCCACCAGTTCTGAATTCTCTGAAGAGCTATCATTTCATAACACATTGCTTTATCTCCTAATAAAACATTCCTTTAGAGACTAGAAGACTTTTGATATGCTCGCTAGGAAGAAAAAGGTGTGTGTGGCATGCCCAACTTCAGCCCTTGACCAATATGAGGGTCTATCAGCATCTCCATGTTAAAGGAAATGTTAAGGCTGACAAGGAGGGATAGGATAGGGATGAGGTTAATTTCCATTTAAAGAACTGTCTTTGTGTTGGTGGATCCATTGCTGTCTGCAGACTCATTCCTGGGCATATACATTTTGTGCTCTCTTTAAAGGAAACCAACTGCGGGGTTAAGTCATGACATCTCATTAGACTATATTTTAACTTGAAATAGAAATAAAGGGAAATCCACTTTCCATATGAAACTGATAAGAAATGAGCTAATACTCGTCTTTATGAGCTCCTTTTCAGAAGATTCTCAAGTACTACCCATGCCCTATTTTGCCTATGAGTCATAAGGTTTTAGCTCAAACAATTCAAACTGAATTTGGCGCTATGTTCCATGGCTAAAAGAAGCACATTTTGTGGATGCTTTCTTGGGAGAATGGCAAGTACATTGGAATACTTCTGCACCACATGATGGTGTGAATGAGCATCTACAGAAATGAAAGCCCAGTAGCTATGTACATGGCTAACAAAGAAGGCTAATGAGTAAAGACCCAGAATACAGCGAGTCCGGCTATGCTGCTTTTGGGACACAGTCTACTAACTCTCCACAGAACTCTGCTAGAATACCATGTGTCCATATTTCCATGCTTCCATGCTACCTTAAACCAGAACAGGGTGAAAATGTTACAAGTTACCTTTTGCTCCTTTACACTTTTCTCACTTTCTCTGTCTTCTGCACGATAATGGACAGTCAGAGCTTCAGACCATTCTTGGGAAAATGTTAACAAGGTCATAATATAAGATAAAAGCTTCTATTAATAGTATGTTTCTGTTCTACAGAGATAAAAGTATACTCTCTGTTCCACTTTTAAGAAGAGGTCTTCATAGTTATTCAGAAATATGATTTAACCAAACCTTTCAGTATCTCTGATACATGCATTCCTCTTCTATAAAAGAGATCTAAAGGTCATGTTTCTAGCAGCATTCATGAAAAAAGAAGCAAAGACAGGAAGAAAGTACCCAATTCATATTTACATTAATGCCACTTATACACTCTGTCAACAAAAGGAGACATTAAAGTAAGAGCAGTTTATGTTTTTTATACTTACAGGGCCTCTCTGTAATGGCAGGAGGGTGTATATAAAGATAGGATCAATAAGAATCAGACCCAAACTATTTTTACTGTTTATCCACTATCTGTGAAAAATAATAATAATAAAAAAAAGTCTTGCTAAAAGTCTTCTAGTTAATAACAAGATCCAGGGGAATTCAGAATCTTTCTACAAATTTACAGTAAACCTAAAATTGTACTTAAACATGATTCAGCAGATTTTAAGTTGACTGATGTGGTTTACTCTTTTCAAGTGAATAGTACCTGACTCATTTAGTAGAGAAGATGGAAGAAAGGCGCAGCAGAAAGCACCACTTTCACTCCTCCTTTCTTCCAGCCTTGGAGCATGCAAGCCATTGTTTTGGCAAGGTTGTACATTGCAATAGGCTGCTTAAGAGATGCAGAATTGAAAGACAAGTGAACCTGCCAATCTATGTAAATGGCAGCGCCTACTGTTGATGTGCACAGCATTGTCATTCCTGTGCAATATTTGCAAGCATTAGGGCCCCCACAACAGCCCCAACACACGTCCTGTATCAATGCTTAAGTTTACTTAAGTCATGTTTAGATGAGATCAGCCATGCTGCTGACTCATTTCTCCAAGGCACTTGGCAGCTTTGAACTGGGGGAGAAAGAACTTTGTTCTCCAATTTTCAGAGACATTCAGAGAATTCATACCCAGAAGCCATCACAAGATGAACAGCGTCTTTCAGTTCCCCTTCTGACAAATTCATCTGTATTTAAGAAAGACACTTCATGCTGCCATGAAATACCATTAAGTAGAAAACACTTGTCATTTAAAAACATTTCCAATATAATACTGCATCCCAGAATACTGCTGGCAAATGAATTAAGAAAACAAAGAATTGTGTGGCCAGTAGATTATTTATTTATTTCTTCATAAAGATGAAAGCAATTGTAGTTTTCCTGAACAGACTACTACTAATGATTTGATTAATAACTTGAGGTCTGTGCCCATTAAGACTTTCTCTTAAACACTGTTTGAGATGTTCAGGAACTGAGCTTCATGTTGAGCCCATGGAGCTCACAGAATTCCAGCTGTAGGCAGGAGGGTAAAGAAACACAGCAAGGCCAGGTCTGAGGAAGGTTTTGAGAAAAGCTTGATTAATCATTCAAAAGTCTCCTAATCCTTTGCCTGTTCCAACTGAACTTTGAATTTCTTCTTTAATTTCTCTGCTTGAGGGGCTTGGGTCTTTTTAAGCATTTTTGGAATAATTTGTGAAGAAAATAAATTGTCAGCAACAAATTAAGTTGTTTAACTTCCATTTTCCTTTCAGATTAACGTATGGTTTGAAAGTAGTACTCTTATTTTCTCCTCGCACTGCCACTAAAACCATTGCCTTATCCGATCAAAGAGCAACTCAAGGTTCCTGTAGAGATACAGAGTGGCTTATCACCTCAAAATCTAATGGTCGTGTGTTAAAAGAAAAGTATAAGGTGGTAAAGTGGAAGCTGGCTTCAGAACATATACATACACTGTGGGTTTTTGGAGTGTTTGCTTTTTCCTTCAGCAATACCCAAGTGGCCCATAAATCTAACCTGTCATCCACACTGCTTTATAACCTGCGCCTCAGACCCTTGCTTTTTCTCAACCTCAAAACTGCCTGACAGAGAAAGAAGAGTAACCTTTATATGTAAGTGAAGGCAACACTAACAAACCTATAAGCAACTCATCTTAAGGAAGAACAGCTGAAAGTAATTTTTCTTTCATCTCTGAATGCTTGCCCACAGGTCCATTCACTGTGAGTGGCACAAAGCAGATCACATCCTTAAAGAAAAGCTCCTGATGTGACTAGCTGAATCAAAGCAAAAGAACTTGCCTTCCAAGGTGGTATTATGCTGAAAGGCTTCACAGCAGTGAGGGTCAAGGAAACAGCCAAAGGAGCTGTGAAAGCACTGTAGGCATCAGGAATGTAAGTCCCACAGCACATGCAGGGGTCCTGAGCTTGATCAATGTAAAGAGAACAAGTATGACTGATATTTAACATGTGCAAAATGATTCAGCCTGAAAGCTTGTGGGAAAAGAAAATCCAGGTAGATTTGTTGCCTGACGTAATTCAGAGACCTGTAAGCAAAAATCTGAAGGCAGTCCTGAAGATGTTAGGGGCTGTAGTAGCAGGCTGGCTCTCACCTCCACTGGCCAACATGATAACTTACAGAAAGAACATGATGACTAGGCCAGGCCTTTCTAAAATGATATCTAGCTTCTTAGTGTCCCTAGTCCCCAGATCATGAGAAGATAAAGCGAACACTGTGTCTGACTCCATGCAAGACTCATGCTTCAAAGCCCAGACGAAGAGTCGGTATCATAGGAGGAAACATAAAAAGTAAAAGAGAACGTGCTTCCAAGAAAAAGCAGGACAGAATTCAAGAACAAGTCAGACTGAGCATTAGAGAATCAACAGAGCTGATGTATCAACTGAATGACGTTTCTCTGCAATCAGCCTAACAATAAAGAGAAATAGGGATACGGGTATATTTCCACCTTCGTAGCTGCATCATGGCATGCAGATGGGTAGGATTTATATTCATGTCCTCTATGTAAAATCCCTGCAGTACTTTTTTTTGCAGGGGCTTTTTGCAGCCCTTGCAAGTACAGTAACACCGTGAATAATATATGTCCACAAAGATTCAGAAAAATGGAAAGACAGCCTGCCCCCATAAAGCAAATACCTTTCCTCCTGCACAAACCTCCATCATTCTTATCTGCGCTCTGGTCACACCTAAGCAAACTAGATGTACCTTTGCCCACAGTCCTGAATTTTGTGCAAAAGTAGAACTAAACTTGCTCAGTTCATTGGCAGTAGCAATTCCAGAGAAAAGATGTTATGAGGTGGCCAAAAGCAAGTCAGATTTCAACTATTTCAACCTATAGTCATTAGCAGCCCTGGAGAGTTCAGACACAGTTCTACAAGGAGGGGGGGAAAGGGGTCACTGGCGAGAGGTGCATATAACTTCATCCACCTCATTAATCACCTCAATGCAATGCTACTTTTAGGTGCAATAAATGCTTGTTCCACACAGAAAGTCTGTAGCAATACAGAATCCTGCCAGTCTGTCTGTTTTTAAGCTGTGCCCTCTCATTCCTGTCAAATTTGAAAAACAAGACTTTTTTATTTTATTAATGGTCCAAAGGGTAAAATTTGCTAAAATCAAGAACACTGAGTATAGGAAGGTCTCTCCTCCTACATCACAAGGTGTCGTCCTATACCACCTACAGCTAGAAAGTCTGATATGGTGCAAAACAAAGGTACCAGGCAGATCACTAAAAGATGTATAAGAGCAAGCAGAATTTACCCCAAAGAACTAGTGTTGCTTTTCTTCTGCAAAGGAAAGAAGTCCTTATATGAGCTCTCAATCAGCAGAAGCCTCATTTTTGTGCTTAACTTCTTAATTTTAGAGATATGAACAGCCCTAATGAAGATTTTTGTTTGTTTGTTTTTACTCAATGAACACTGCTGTGAAAGTATAGCTGGATCATGGCCATCGTGAGGATCCCGTATATGTCTTTACATATACATATGTGCCAATGTCCCACATGCTGACAGCAGCTTCAAAGATCAAACTACAGGACCTTAAGTTCAGACAATTAATTTGCTTTTCAAAAAAATACAGGCACTTCATTCTGGGATTAACTCAACTCCTCCCAGTCAGGAGAGAGCAAGGAGATCTGAATCCCTCCCTCCCCTCAAAAGCATCATTGCTACTATCCATCTTCCCTGAGGATTTGTCTACCTTGGCACTTTTCAGGTCACCTTGAAATGCTGCATTATCAACTCCTTTTTGATAACGAGCAACTCCTTTTAGGATGGTGTTAAGAGGTCTGTTACAGAATAACTGCTCCCATGCACTCTGCACTGGGCAAGGCAGAAAGAATGCGCCTCTCCTAACAAAGCTGATGATCACAGAAAAGCTATTGTTGGTGCTGATGCAAAAGTAAGAGCAGAAAAAATTCCTGGATTTAATGAAGCCTATACTCTGTACAGCCCATTGGGGGCTGAAAATAACTTTGCTTTGACTGCCATAATGCATTCAATATATCCACAACACTTATCACAGGGACTCAGCCATATGCAAATAGCCATTTGGATCATGTTGAATTTTTATGATGGCTCCATGATGGGAGAGATGATATATCAGTAGGCACAAGAATTCTGCGGTAATCACAAAGCAGCCAAAAGTCACACATCTAGAAGCTTCACGTGAGAAGGAAAAGATATTTAGCTAAGAAAGAGGGTAGATACCTTAAGAAAATAGAAAATCTCATTCTCTGGTATGGGAAGTGAGATTAGTTTGCATCCTTGATATTTTATCAGAAGAGTTGAAACAGAAGACCTTCTGAATAATGACAGAATAGGATTAGAGAATATGGTCCAATTGAAGGAGCCAAAAGAAAGTAGGTTTCAAATCTAGGAACAGGACAACTGTACATAAAAATTATGACAGACATTAACACTGCACAGGGCCTACGAAAACCAGGAAACTACTGATAGAAACACAATATTGAGCTGCTGGCCTGCCTAACACAACATGGAGCAGCACTATACTTCCCCATTCCCTAGCTGATCCACTAAGATAAGCTCTCGTAGGGGATTTACTGCTAATTTTGAGAGCGTGGGCAATGAGAAGGTGGCTTCATAGTCCACAGCTCTAATACCACATTACAGGCAGCTCTTGGGCTGGCAGAGGCAGGGCCTCACTCGGGAGGGCAGCAGTGCAGACACTGCCCTGTGAAGCACAGGGCACAACTCCAAGGCTGCGAG